>VMDR010014410.1:0-23576 GCA_007922815.1 Macrotus californicus | reverse complement strand
TTCCTTCCTTCCTTCCTTCCTTCCTTCCTTCCTTCCTTCCTTCCTTCCTTCCTTCCTTCCTTCCTTCCTTCCTTCCTTCCTTCCTTCCATCCTCCCTTCCTTCTTTCCTTGTTAATCTTTGTTTGGAAGCTTCCTGGCCACTCCTGGGGGAAGGGGTGACCTGCAGGGCTCACTTTTACTTTGGTTCAGGTGAATGACCTCTAATTCTACCCAGCGGAAGGTTTCAGGAGGTGGGGAGTAATATACAACTTTCATGCTGTACAGAATAAAGAAACATTCAGACGGCTTTTGAACCTAATACTAAATTTAGTCTTTGGAAACATCATGTAAGCAACTTTTTAAAACTTAAATCACTCTTTCATTTTCAGGACAAATTTCTTGAAGTTCTATGAGAAAAATAGATCTTTGAAAAATAAGGCCAAACAAACCAGTTCCTCTCACAGAAAGCACTGATAACCTGAATTGCAAGAGTAACCCTGTAAGATATGTAACATAGCAGCCATTGTTCTTGGCAAAATTAATGCCAGCATGATTGTTGGGATAGGAATAACACCAGGGTGAATGAAAAACAAATACAAGGTATGAATTTTAGTGCAGGGTTTGGAGTCAAATTTTTTTTTAAGTACTTTCTTTTTTTTAAAGATTTTATTTTTTATTTTTAGGGAGAGGGGAAGGGAGAGAGAAAGAGAGGGAGGGAAACATCAATGTGTGGTTACTTCTCGTGTGCCCCCTACTGGGGACCTGACTCACAATTCAGGCATGTGCCCTGACTGGGAATCGAACCAGCGACCTTTTGGTTCACAGGCCAACACTCAATCCTCTGAGCCACACCAGCCAGGGCTGGAATCAAATCTTTAAAGCAGTTTGATTATGATATGGAGCAGAGCAAAGAAGTGGAAATTGAAAGGGAGTAAATAATATTTTTAAAAAATGTAGGAACACTAGAATGCATTGGTGTTCTAGTAAGAAATACTTGGTCTAGAAAGAGAAGCTGAAGATACAGGAAAAGGTGGATTACTGATGAATAAAGCCTGGTAAGATGGGAAGGACAGGGATCTGAAGTTCACATTGGAGGGCGTGGTCTTTGACAATAGAAGACATTTTCTCTGATGTATTAGGAAGAAGAAAGGAGTTGACAGATCTGTAGAACCTTTGTAGACCACATAAAGGTTTTGCTAATCTTCTGAGGTGTAATAAACTTCCATCTTGGGCTGGAAAAGAATCATGTGTAGAATTTCCCTAGGTATTCTGGTAGCCAAATATTGCATCAAATCTTGGAACTCCCTCTAAGTGCTCTGCTTGTCACCATCCATAACTCCCCTTTTAACACTCACATTGTCCTTAGAAACGCTGCCAGCAGCTCTATCTGGCTCTGGAAGTTCAATCCTCTCAACCTCTGCGCTTTTAAACCTTTCCTAAAAGTTCAATGATTAGCCCATTAACATAGCTACTTGCATTGACCATCCACAGCAGGTTAAGAAAAGGTTGCCCTTACTTCTCCCCAAGATTATTGGATGTGGAAAATAATATTTCTCCTTACTTTACATTTTCTGCCAGCATTTAATTTCCTTGGGACCTGCAAAAAGGAAATAACAGGCATTAACTCTAATAACTCTGAAGTAGACACGGTGTTTCAGGAATCATTAAGCCTAGAATATATTCTTTGTCATTTCTAAGGTAAGAAACAGTAGACATTAAAGGAAAAAATAGATCAGTGTTACTACTTGTGGACAGTATGTAAGTTCTCACATTATTTGAGGAGTAAGGATTAGGTGTTAATAAGTATGCAATTATTGAAGGGTGGTTTTTCTTAATCATTGGAAAGAGGTGGCAGGGTCTGCAGGCCTCAGACAGCGATAACTGCTCCTGAGAAAGACTAGAGGAGGCTGGAATCAACAGGACACTCTGTTGCATTATTTGGGCTTCTTGACTCCATGTCTTACTTTTTCTTTTTTCTTTCCTAAGAAGAGTGTGTATGTGGTACAACCTAGATCTCCCAAACACCTATGCTAGGTCTTATGTTATGCATGCTAATAACCATAGTATTAAAAAGGAAAACTTCAGGATAAAGTATTTTAAAGTGAATCAAAATTCAACAAGTTCTAACTCCCTGCACTTAACTTTAAGGTAAATGAGGAAACTATAGGACTAAGATACCATCTGAAGCTTGGATGGAAATAAAGGTCCCAAACAAACCTGCTTGCATAGCTTTCTTGCTTCTCCTTGTTCTTAAATCTGCTCACAATGAGCTGAATTCTTGGTCTGGTCCCTTGGCAACAGGAAAACTTACCTTCTTGCCTATCCAAAGCAAGTTCATTGCTGTGTTCTGGAGATAATTCCCACCCCCATTCTCCGCCATCTCCATGAGCTTGGGTGGCAGATTGTATTTTCCCAATGTGGTCATATATATTTATCCCAAGTTACTTGTCCTCTTCCTACAGTATAATATTGACACTCTTATATTAAAAGATGGAATCTACACTCCTTCTTGAATATCTGTGGCTCTGTGAATACATTAGAAGTGACACTGCATGGTTTCTGAGGCTAGGTTAGAAAAAACAAGACACCTTTCATCTGGTCCTTTCTCTTGAGATATTTGCCTTTCAGTTTCAATGCTGTGAGGGTGCCCAGACTAGCCCATATGCGTGGAGAGGACCAGGTGGAGAAGAACGGAGCGTCCCCCGAAAAATCCAGCATCGACTGCCAGACGTGGGAGTTCATGGGGGAGCCTGCCATTGATGTCAGCCCCTGTCCATCGAGTCTGGCTCACCACACACGAGGCAGGGATGAGCTGACTCTCCCAAATCCAAAGTGTAGCGTTGTGACCAATATCAGTACTACCCTTTGGTAAGCCACTAGATTTGGGGAATGTTTGTTACATAGCAATAAAAACTGGAACGCTCTCCTACAAAAATATCCCTTCTCTTTTTAGTAGGTTTAATTGTTAACTCTTTTCCTTACCTATGAATTTATTCAAGTTTCTCATATGTAAGAACCCATTTTTCCTTTTCATTTCCCTTCCAGTTCCAGGTCCAGAAATCTCTCGAGTATTCAATATGGGAACCTGGCCATTTGGGGGAAAAATCAACTAGCCAAAAGTCCATTTGCTGGGAATAAAATGCACGGAGGTCTGCTTTGCCAAATACTCCATTTGCCACAAAGTTGTTTGTGTCAGTTGTCTGGTACAGATCGTAAGTATCAGGGAGGCTGTGTGGTGTCATGGTCCTTAGACTTTCACCTGCCCTGCCTCTGTCCCCAACTCTTCCCTTCTTTCACTAAGTGCAGCCTTACCCTCCGGTCCTCTGTTTTCCCAGTTCTTTATCCTGCATGTCAGCTCCCCATAGTCTCCTCTTCCTGCCCCTTGGTCTCTCTGTGTGGTCCCCCTCTGTGGTGCCCTCAAGCCCAGCCTCCCCCACTGTTTAGGAAATTTTCTCTCCAACATCGCAATCTGGGTTGTGCTGTGCATCCAGTTGCCTTCTCTCTTTTCTTGGCCAAGACCTGTTGGATCCATCTCACCGCCTAATTCGTTTACAACCCTGCACCAGAAGCAAACTGCACATTCCTTAAAATGCTGCTGAAGTCAAAATAAAAACAAGCCAATTAGCAATTCTGAACCTCTCTAAATTTTATAAGGAAAATGATTTTGGCAAATTTGTAGAATCAGTAATATAACAAGTTGGTCATTGGGCATACTGATTATCCAGAGAATTGACATAAAACTTGGGGTCCTCATTTCTGTCCTCAGCAGATCATGCTCGTTCCTTGCTCAGTAGACATTTCTGTTACTCAAAAGACAAACTCTTGCAGGCCATATATAGCCTCATCTAACTTAATGGGTATTGCTTCAACATCTTTTCCAACCATCCTCCTTTGTATCTTGTTAAAGCTCTGGGGACATTGAATTGATGCGACTCTGCAAATGTCTCCCTGCCGTGTCTCCATTCCCTTGCACTTGCCCTTGCTTCTGTCTGTAACACTGGCTCTGCTCTTGACCTCTTGGAAAATGTCTTCCGAAGTTCCCAGCTTCTGCCTCCTGCAGGTAGCCTTGCATATTTAGCTGGGTTGCCCTTCATTCCTGCTGCAGCCTGGGAACACCCGTCCATCTGTCCCCAAGGGGGTGTTTCACTATCCCTGAATGTCTCTCCCGGACTGTTCTGCCTTTGAGGGCAGAGATTGTAACATTCATCTCTGTGTAGTCATAACCTAGAATGATATGGGCACATAGTAGGCTCTCAATAAATCTTTCTTAAAAGAATACCATTTGCCTAGAAAATATTACTCTAACCATCTGCTGTTTAAAGATAATTCCTTCACAAAACCAATTTAAAATTACTCCCTCAGGCTATATAATAAACAGACATATAAAGTACATGTCTGCCTTTTGTTTAAGACTTCTACTAAAATCACAGTTGACTTGGTGGTTTAAAGCCTCTTGTATAAATATCCATACTACTAATTTCTTTTCGTTTTAATGGAAGGTAAAAGCTTGTATGTAGTGGCCCAAGGCATGCTTCCTTTGATTTGATAATTTATCAGATAACAGGAGGTATGCCCCCTGCTTTTCCCAGGCTCCTGCTCCACCACCATTTTCGCCTTTATTTGTAGGGAGCTCAAGGCTATGTTCATCTTCATGTGTGTACTTTTCACCACCTGAATTCAACACTTAGCTCTGTGTCATCTAAGCTGTGTGACTTTTCTAGGCCTTAATTTCCTTGTATATAAAATTGGGTTATCTTAGCTGGTCAACAAACTCAAAAGATTTTTGTGAGAATCAAATACAACTTTGTAGGAAGAACAATTTAAAAAGTGTTATGCAAATATGGTATCATTTTTATGTTTCTTCCTGAAGAATCGATATCTTAAAAAAATAAGACTTGCACAATTTAATAATTTCAGTGTCTTCCCTTGCCATTGAAAACACCATATTCACTTCCATTTCCTTCACTGTAGGTTAACTTTTGCTGTTTATATTTCCATAACATATTGGACATATATCTTCAATTGTAAGTAATCTCAAATCCTTTTCTGGAAGCAGATAAATTATGTTAAGTCAAGTAAAACTTCAATAAGAAGGAGCTGATTTGCTCTTGAAAGATAATTTTATAAGAAACTAGAGAGATTTGTTAATTTTTTCTGTAAATAATAATAAAACCAACTTATATTTATTAAATTCTTATTGTGGACCCAATTCTGTGTTAAGTGCTTAAATGCATTATCTCTTTAAATACCTGCAACAAACCTGTGGGGTAGATACCCATTCTATGCATTTTTGTGAAGAGAGAGAGCTGGGGTTTCAGAAGGTTGAAGAACTCACGTGGCCGGTGCATGGCTGGGTTGAAATCCTAACCCAAGAAGCCTGACTGCTAAGCCCATGTGCTTAACCGATTGCCTACCCCACAAAACATTTATTTAGGTAAATTTCAGATATTCTATACATTAGAATGAGGAGAAGTGCAAGAAAGCTAAAGGAAATGATTATTTACATTTTTATTGCAAAGACTGATCATTTTTCCCCAGAATTTTCCCTTGATATTATCTCTAAAATGATCTATTCCATTCTTATCATATTACTTACTAAATCTTTACTAAGAAGTCACTTACTGTCTGTTTTTACTCTTCATGTCTGCTGCTTCTCATATTATGTCCAGTTTGAGTATTCTTAGTCTAATTGCATAGTTTTATTATTTTTATTACTATACTTTAAAGTGGAGCCCAATGATATCATTCCATCTCCTTAAATTTTTTAGTTAATTATGTTTTTCTTTAAATATCTTGTGATATTCTTGAGCTACCTATTGAAAGCAGTCCTTGGGATGCAATCTCTAGTTGCCCCGCCGCCCCCCCACCCCACCATTGTTTAATCCGCCAGAATCAAGTTGCCCATAATAGTTTTTTTTCTTTGGAATAAAATTTATTCAGCTTTTTAAGCAAGGACCTTATGAGATAGTGCAGATGTTCTTTCTTTGTTGTAAAACTTTAATTTCTGAAAATAAGTTAAATCACATCGCGAAAAGCTTTCCACTTGACAGAGTTCTTACAGTTTGTAGATTCACAATAAGATTTCTTAAAGAGCCACCTTCCTTAAATCACTAAAATATTACTTGATTTATAAACGACTGAAGAATGTACATATTAATGAAGCGTAAACACCTGGCCTGAAGTTGCCAGTGTTAAGAAATATGTCAAAATGTAATTCTTGATTTTTAAAAAAACTTGTATAAATTATTTTGTGGAAAAAAGTTTTATGTGAATACACTACTGAAAGAAAATAGAATATGACCCGACTTTCTATCAGTCTCTAATTGGATGTAGATACAATTTGGTAAATATTCCATCACTCTTCGAAGATGTTCCTTTTGTATGTGGACTATGTCGTTGTTCATAAAATGGTCCTGGACTTAACCTTGCCTGGTACTTTTTGTCAGTCTTCAGTCCTTTGCTTCACATTTATATACTTACAGCCTTTAGTGGTGTGTCTGGCACTTCGGGAATACTTGATAAACTCTTGCTCTGTATGTCCTTGTCATTTCATTGTGCACCTGCAATCTAAGCCATTATCACTTCATGTCTGCTCTAACGTAAGGTGTCTCCCTTGCTACAGTCTCTCCCTTCTTCATCCTATAGACCAGAACCAGAAAAATAATTTTGAAAATACAACCTCACCCATGATAGCCCTCTAAAGAGGCTTTTGAGGGCTCTGAATGACCCTCCAGGCTCTCTAACTCCTCTTTCAACTTGGCTCTTATCTGCTTCTCAGTGCTCTTTCCACTGTTTCCTGCCTGGGTCCTCTGCTGAAAGATAACCGGTCTGTTCATGGCGTCGGAGCCCAGCGGGGTCTTTCCCTTTGTCCAAAATTTGCTCCTCTCCCCCCTCCATCTCAGTGCTCTCCTTCCTACAGGCTCCATTGCAAACTCCTTCAGCAGTTATCGGTACTCCAGCAAGTATCACTGACTTCACGTAGTAATTAGCCTTCTTAATGTATGCGCTGACTCCCCCAAAGGGAAGACGTGTCTCTAGAAGGCAGGGATCCCCTCTCACTTTGCCTTGTACTTAGGAGGTCATCAGTAAGAGTTTGCGAGTAAGACGATTTTCTCTTCTCCTCACTACAGTGGGAAATATCTGGATTTATGGAGCACTTAATGTATCAGCTTTCCCATTGAGATGTACATGGACGCTCATGCCTTTCCACAGGGGTCAGAGCTCCCTGGAGTCTTCACTTCCCTCTTAGAACAGAGTAGATAAGGCCTGGATGCTGCTCCCTAGAGCCATCTCTTCTCCTTTATTTTTTGACCTGAAATGAACCTAAAGTTAACCAGGCCAGTAGCCACAGCTCATTTTCTGTCTCTGTGAAATATTCTGTCAAGCCCTGCTTTTCATCCATCTACCTTTGTCATCTTCGTTAAGGATTCTCACTCTCCTCCTAGCTCCTAACTTAAGTTTTAGTAAGCAATTAAAGTTCTTCCTTTCTTTACTTCTGAACCATCTTCGATGACTCTCAAAAAAACAAACAAAAAAAGGACAAAATTTATTTGGGAAGACTTTTGAACAATTTCATTCACAATTTTAAAGAATATGTAATTGAATGTAAAACACTGTAAATATAAAAAAAAATTTGTATCAAATCCCCTCCCCCAGCTGTTTGGTGAGATCAGGCACAGTGTTAATTATACCCAGTTAGTTTACTGGTAGAAGCATTTGGTTTTATTAAAAACAACAACGGCAACAAAACAGAAGACAACTACAATGGAAGAGAAAAACTGCTTTAATATACTCATGGGCTTGTATTGCTTCAGTGAGCAGGTGAGGAAGGAGCAATTCTTTATTTCCAAATTATAAAGTACGAGCAAATTTGAAGCTGTGAAAATATTGAACTTCTGCTAGAAAAAAAAATAAATGATTTGAAGCGCTGGTGATCACACAGAGAATCCAGACAATTTGACAGCTGTGAATTTATCTCACTTGTGAATGAATAACCTTTGTAACTCACTTGGGACTTAAATATTCCAAACACATTTTCCTGGAAACACTTCAAAAGGCATAGTTCATTTCTGTCTTTGCCAAACAGCTCCTTTGGTTACCTTCAGTTTGCTGGCTTTGTGGTTTGAGTACAGACTTGAAAGTTTGAAAATTAACACAGTTAAAAGTTGCCAGTGGGTTTTACTCCTGTAAGAATGAAACAAGATTAACTCTTTGATTATTTTAGGGTGTAAATAGCTTCTTTACCTCCATAATAAGGGAGCCTCATTGATATTACCTACAGAATTTCAGCTCTGTCTCTGAGCTAAGGTTCAATATATTTGTGTTTAAAAGAGAAAATACTCCCACTAAAATGCATGTAACAGACCAGGATTGCCTCTGATTTAGTTGCATGCCATGTACTTCTTAGATGCTTGCTGACAACAAACTATTTTTAAAGATAGACCCAGGATTTCAGGTCAAGTATAAACACAGTTTTAGAGGTTTTTTGCATGCATTTTTTCAGGATCATAGAAGTACAAATGCATTCTTAGCATTGTGCTAGGTTCCAGACTTTGCAAATTGAGCAGTACTGCTTTCTGATGTTCAGCACCGATTCTTTCTCCTTGCCCCACTCCCTGCAGCGGGTACTCTCTGCATGTCATTGATGGGTTGACATTCCTGGTGACTGAAATGGCAAACCTGTTCCCAACTATCACATGGTAATACTTTAATATATGACATAAAAGTGTACAATTAAGACATTAGTATTCAATTTAAGAATATGCCCATCTGGGGGTAGTCTTGAAAACATTTTTGTGTCTAATGGACATGGAAAACAGTGCGGTGATTGAGGGGGGTAGGGTGGATGGAGGGGAAAGAGGGTACTGGGGGATAAATGATGATGAAAAATAAATGAATAAAAATAAAAATAAAACATGCCCCCATCCCCCCAAAAAAAGGATTGACAACAAAATTAAAGAAGATTGTAGACTTCAGCTCTTCACGCACTCCCTGGGAAGGTGTCATGGAGAAGAAGGGCCTTCAGCTTACATGAGAAAAGAGATGCATCAATTCCAGGCTTAAGATCTTTATGGAAAGAGACCTAGAAAGATTATAGGCAAAGATTATAGGTAAAGATCATAGAAAGATAAAAAATACACTTTTAAAACTTTAACTTCTAGAAGCTAAAATTTAATCCACATTTACTTTTTGTCCTCATTAAAAGTAACATTTCTTTTAAATAAAATTTGTCTTGTGTGTCTCTCTTATTTCAAAGTAAATACACTTTTGCATCTTTAACAAGGGATAAAGGAAATATCTCAGGATAGTCATGGCCTCCCTACCTCTACCCTCTCAGCTCATCTTTAAAAGGACTTCACTGGACATCTGGTGATCTCTTGGACCACTTCTACCAGGTTGTCTTCTTCCTGCCAAGAGTCTGTTTTATGTCACACATGGTCACCAGTGAGAGAATTTCAACCACCATTTTTATCTCAACCCTAAATTTATATCACGTAATATTCTAGTACCTGCAGCTGTCAATCTTCCCAGTTTTCATGTCCAAATTTCCAGGATGGGATGGTCCAGAATGGCCCCATGCAGTCTTCAGTGCCCAGCGCAATTGAATTCAAACTTGGTCACAAGAAGGTTGGATGCTGCAGTGTAAGTATGATGAACTATAAAAAGTCACACTCTGTAGTTGTGATGGGGCAGGCCGTCTTTGAGCAGGGGAAGGTGTGCTAATAAGCAAAGACCCATCAAGTATCGACCATGTTGCTGAAAGGACATTTTGTGTCATCCTTTAAATAGATAACGTGACACAAATGTAAATGGCACCGTCTTAGTCATTTAGGCTTTAAAGTTTGATCTCGTGGATGCTCTTCTTTGTCTCCTCAGTCTTGCCAATCATGACATTTATCAACTCTTTCTTCACAATGTCTCTGGTTTCATTTCTTTCCCCATTTTCCCACTACCAGTAGCACCATCCTTTCTGAGCTTTATCATCTTTTTCTATTTCTCTTGTTATAGAAACTTTCTAATTTTAATTATTCACCCTACTTCTAGTCTCTCCTCTTGCCAATTCATCATTCATATTGCTGACAAATTGATCATAAAATACTCTTTCAATCTTGTCATTCCCCCACTGAGACCTCATGACTCCCCGCAGCCTACCAGATGAAGTCCAAAGGGCTTATTCTGACAATGTAAGACCTTGACCATTGAGCTGTAACCTTTCAGACAGCTCTAACTACTCTCTTCATTGGCACTGTACTCCAGCTAAACTCTGCCCTAAGCTGCTTTGAACTTTTCCAATTCTATGCTTTTGCTTAAACCGATCTCGTTGGCCTGGAAAGCACCCTTTTCTCTGTGTCTCTTAGTCCTATCTACCATTCAAGTCATAATGCAAGCCCCTTCTTCTTTGTGAAGTCTTCGAAATTCAGTCCAGCCCAAGTGATCTTTCATTTCTCTGAACTATTCTAGAGTTTTTTTCTGTCTCATTTGTTTAATTGGTCTGCCACTTCTAAGAACATAATTCTGTTATTTTGTGCAAATTTAAACATTTCTAATGGTTTTGTTTCTTCAATTGAATTTTATATTTCATGAGGCAGAGGTCATGTCTTCTATTTTATTATTCCTTCTTATGACACCAGTTGTCATAGCTTACCCATAATGAGCCCTCCTGAAATACTGTTGGGACAAAAATATTTCAGGACACTTTGCTAAATGCCTCTCAATCTGCTAAAACTTTGTCGATTTTCTATTTGAGTTAGTTTGTTTCATTAAAAATAAACCAAATTGGTGAACATGTTAAGTTATAGATTTCTAAAGTAGAAGCTACTTTGTTTTCTATTAATATTGAAGTTATAGAGTGTTCAGGTTGCAGTACAACATCTTGGGTGGCAATGTGAAAGGCAGAGAGGTAAGAGATTGTTGACTAACCCTTAATGTTGTATTACCCACATAATAGAAAAGGAGGCCAATGGAATTGATTTCGAGGCATGGGGGAATGTCTTGTGAGTTACAGGGCTAGGCGAAAGGGAATGAGTGTGTCAAATGTTAAAACAAAGTGGCCTATTTCCAAAAGAAATGCAAAATAGCATTAAGGAAACATTGCTTGACCTGAAGAGTGAACTGCTTGTTCTATAAGATCCTGATGGCTCAGGACAGGATTTTTGTCCAGGAAAGAAGCTCTCCTTTAACTTCTACCTCATCAGAAATTTCCACTCAGTTCCCTGGGAACTTTTTTCTTTTTTCCCCTATAGGAATACATCTTTGATAATACACTTGGAGTAAATAAAAAATGAGATTTATTTTTAAAAAAAGCTCAGCAGTCAATTTCCTTGTTTATCTATTCAGTGAATCAAAGACTTACTGAGGTTAAATACCAATGATACAATTCAATTATTGATACCACTTCTTCTCTTTCATGGGGAGAAGAGTATAAACTCAAAACCGAAATAATTATAAGCACAAGGCATGGAAGTGAGGTATGCGAACTGAGATACTTCTAATGCAGTTGGAGGCAGGTGGGATTATTTTAAATTTATTTGTACCTACTTTGCTTGAAATTATATGTGTGGACAGACGACTTCTTTGAAAGATACTTCTGACATTAAATCATATCTATCCTATCTATTGGAATTCTTTGAATGCATCATTTCTTTGAGATTTTTATCCTAAGGGCTCTTTGGCTTTTTTAAACTCTAATTATATTTGAGGTCTTCCTAATGTAACTGATCGAACATTTTCTTAAATTTGCATTTTTTAAATCCATGTAGTCCTGAAACTGTTAATCCTAGTTATTCATTCATTCATTCATTTATTCTATATTAGTTGCCAGGCACTGTGTCAGTGCTCCAGGAAGGATGTAAGACATAGCATCACAGAACCTTAGCATCAGGGGGGACCATTTTCAGAGCTGAGACCCTTCTCTCCACAAGGATGGCGTATCTGAAATCCAAGAGCTCCAGTTTCCATGGGTCCTAGTAGTGAACCTATTCCTCTTTGACCTTCTTGAACCTATGAAAGCTTTATAAGCCCTTTAGTTAGCCTTTGTCGGCCATCTATTTTGGCTTTACCTTCTCATTTGAATATGTCTCTTTAAAACTGGAGCTTATCAGAAAGCTCCGCCTTCATCCATACAGATTTTTAAATATAACTGCTTTCTTCTATTTTTATGGAGTTATGGCCCTAGTACAGTTGTCACCAAAGCATAAATCATAATGGAAAAATGCATGTGGAGTAAAGTGTCATATACAAAAAAGGTGCCTTCATCTGGAAAGGATGTGAAGGCAATGAACACCAAAGAAACCAACACAAGTATGCGGTTTCTACATTTTTTTACAACTAGGAAAAGAAAGCAATGCCGTTATTTCTATAAGAAGAAAACAATACTGAAAAAGAGAAATATATAAGTATTCTAGGAGCCATTTTTTTATTGAGGACCAAATACAGTAACAAATAACCCAAATGCTTGGAAGAAGATTCTGAGAACTAGAATCCTCTGGAGAGGCTGACACAGAGCAGGTGACAATGTAGTAAGGGGGCGCGCTCACCTGAGGGACTAAGTGGGGGTGCTGGGTAGGTCCTAGTTTTCTGCCTATTGTGATGAACTTTCTATCTTCCCGAAAAGGAGTCAAATGAGCCAACTTTTTTTGATGAAATATTATTTTATCTTATTTTATTGATAAAGAAAAGTAATGTATCACTCATGGACAACAAGGTGGTGTTTGGCATGGAGGATATGAGGGGACTAATTGGTAATGGAAAAAACACAATAAAGATTAAGTTAAAAAAAAGAAAAGTGACATCTCAATTAAAATATCAAACAAGTTCATAAAATTGGGTGTTAGGATTGAACCCCTAAATACAAAGACTGTGCTCTTTCCACTGGGTGCCATACCTGCCAGGTAGCTGATTTGGGGAGTCCCATTAAATCAGCCGTGTTCTACTTCCTGTGTTTGAAGTTACAGACTGGTGATCTTCACATCCATTGGTCCCATAGAATTGTTTTATTAGTGGACCAAATGTGTAGCAGATATTCAAAATGTTTAGTAGAGGATTGTTTGGATATAGAACTGGGCCTGATGAGTGGTGGTAAAAATGTAACAGGTGTATCTGAAAAGAAAAAAGAAAGGAAAAAGAAAGCATCCTTGCTTAAAAAAATAAATCCCTCAAAAAATCTATGTAGGCCTGAGGAGGATGATTAGCTGTGCTTATATTCATTTAACTATTTATAGAAAGTATAGGTGTGTTTTCATAGCACAAAAAAGGTTGCGACAACTTGCCATGAACATTTTTGCTGATAAAATTTCAGAAAATATATACAGCATTTGCTGCATTACGTTTAATTAGTTATATCTGTATGGATTTTGTTTTTGCACTTGGGAGGTGAACGTTTTAAATGAGAAGTCAATAGAAGAGAGAGCATTTGGAATCATTATAAGATTTGAAGTAGCAAGTTCCGACTCTTTTTGCCAAAAAGTATTTAGGACTGATTCCAGCTTATTCTTTCAGCCAAACACCTACATTTAAAATTTTTCAATATTTCCAGTATTTCAGAGCAAGAATTCAATTACCACCTTGATAACCTGCTAGATTAAACTGAAGCATTTTTATATTCCTCAAGCAGATGTGACCCCTATTGCAGAATGTAACTTTTTTTCTCTTTGTTCATCTATTTTCTTTATAATTTGGAATGGAAAGAATATCTTGATTGTTACAGAGATTCGGTCCACAGCTGAAAGAGAAAAAGGCTAAAAGTGATTGACATGAAGATAAAAGAAGTAGTGTTGTGACTGCCACATGGTCCTTCATCAATCAGTCTCACCAGCAGTGGGATTAATATCCTTGCCAACTCTCGTTACTGTTGGTAACTATCTTGTTTGTATTTGTGGGAGAACACCACCAAATTACATATCTTACATATTTCAGAAAGATATTCTGCTTTTCCCCATGTCTGTTTCTATGACTGTAATCCATTTTCACCTCATCTCTTCATTGGACAACTATAGGTACATCTTATTTGTGTCTTCCTGTTGTACCCTTGTCTATACAGGGGTCACGGTGATCTTTTAAAAAAATGTTTGTGGCCCTGACTGGTGTGGACCTGTTGGCTGTGCATTGTTCTGCAAAACAAAAGGTCATGGGTTCGATCCCCAGTCAGGACACGTGACTAGGTTGTGGGTTCAGTCCCCGGTTGGGGTATATGTGAGAGGCAACTGATTGATGTTTCTCTCCCTCTCTTTCCCTTTCCCTCTTTCTAAAAAGTATATGTATATATGTATACTTTTTATACATTATTTCATTATTTTGAAATATATGTTATTTTGAAAAGCATACATGCTAGAAGTTTTGCTGTGGATAATAATGTATGTGTAAAAATCATCAGTAAAATCTAAGTTATTTTCAGGCTCTTTGAATTTGGTTTATAGTTCTCTTCAATATGTCTCTATGTTTTAATTTGTTTTAACATTGGTGAAAAATGTGCTTCATTTGGGTTTTATCTGTAAGACATTTAGATTAGAACAGCAGTGAAAGTCAAGCAGCTTCAAGAGGATACCAATAGCTGACTGTTATTGAGTACTTACTGTATATCAAGTAGTATTCTCAGCACTTTCTATGTTAACTCACTTATTTCTCATGACAAAACCTTTCATAAGGTAGGCATGATTATTATGAAATTCACTTTCACACTATGCAACAGAACAGAGAGATGTTAAGTAACTTGTCCAAGGTGACACCGCTGGTAGGTGACAGAGTCAGGATTCTAACCAAGAAATCTGGTTCCAGAGCCCACATGTGCGGCCAGCCAGCTATATTGTCTCTCCATTTTACTCACTGTCTGAAACACATGAGAGTTAAAATGGAAAGTTTGCCATTTTCTAGTGTTCAGTGTGGTTTCGGGTAGGTTTAAGGTGTTCACACCTTTATTAATTCTTGGATAGTATCACTACGTACAATTAGAAAATTAATCATTAAGAGCTCTGTTTGTTTTACTGTTTAGAGTTTTACAAAATCAGTTTTGACAAATTTGAAAACAGTAACTTGAGCAAAAAAGTACTGGATTACTTAAGGGATAACTTCTAAAAGAAATTCTCAGACAAATAACATTTTCTGAATTATTCACGATAGTCCATGTCCTATGATTATATTGCCCATCAGTTTATGTGCTACTCCCTCTACCCCCACCTCTTTTTAACCATCTAACTGAGCATTTTGTGTTTCTGAACATCTACATTCAATTTGTTAAATGTCACTGAGGAAAATAAAACGGAGAGGACATCAGTTAATAATGGACCCTTACATTCTGTCATCCTACGATTCCACATCCCGCCATGTTGACCTAATTTACCATGACAGGAACATTGTCCTGGTTTCAGACGCATTCCAACTATAGTGATCACTAAACCTTACTGGAAATTGTTGCCTCCTTAGCAGATTGAACCAGATTGCCCTTCTCAAGACCATTTGAGATGAGTATCTGTGATTAAGGGGGTAGGTTTGATGGAAAATTAAGAAGTAGATCTTTTGTATTAAAAATATTCGTATACTGAGGCATAACGTAACTGAGTATTACTATGGAGTGCCTGGAAAAAAAGTCTGCATCTAGAACCCAGAATCTGAAATGATTTATGAATAAAGTGTATTATTTTATTCTTGAATCTAGAGCTTGTATATCCACCTCCTTAAAACCAGGGAATGGGGGAATCCTTTCAGACATTTTGGGATCTTGGGTTTGCTCAGTTGCTTCCCACCCTCCCTCCTTCCCTCTTTGCCTCCCTCTTACCCTTCCTCTCTCTCTTCCTTCCCAAACATGAGTTTCAATTGGGTAAAGTCCACCCCAACACTCTTGTGTAGATTGGCAATAGTAAAAGAGCTTTAAGACAGTTAATGCCATATAATAGGTTTTTTACTTTTTTTGGACCAAGATAGAGCTTTTAAGATAGTTCGTTCTTATCCTGCATGATGGGAATTCAGTGACTACAAAATTTCAAAGGTCAGGCACCGTACACGGTGGAAAGCTGATGAAAATAGCTCTTGAGTTAAATCTGGGTAAAACTGGTGGTTCTAGAATAGGAATTGATAAGAAAAAGGTTTTGGCTAGGAACATCTTAAGTTTACAGTCAGTTAAAGACAGGGAAGTCTGTCCAGGAAAATTCTGAGTCTGAATTGGCTCATAGGAGAGAAAGCATCGAATCAAGTTCATCATTCCTTAAATAAAGAGCAAGCATTAGATCTCAGGCTAATATTATAACTGAGACTTTGTAAAAGGTATCTTGAATATTACATGAAGATGGCTGTCAAGATAACTGTGTATTCAACAGCACATCAAGGATGTTTCCTATTGACAGGATAAAACCCTGGGACCAAAGCAGCTGCGGGTGTAATAATGCTGCGTTACATGTGCTTGGAGCAGTTCTGCCAAATGTGTTCTCATTTGCACTTTATTTCATAAAGAAATCCTTGGTTTTTTAAAGGAGTATATTAAAAAATGTCCAAAACATAGAATCTTAATTTAGATTTTCTCTGTGTGTAAACATTGGATGTTTAAAATATGAAGCTCATCTCTGGAGACTATTTCACTAAGGAAAATTTAGTCAATCATCACATGCCTTAAGGGGTGCCCAACTGTGGTTTTCCAAAGTGCACATTAAACCTTGGGCTTCATTTTACATCTCCAACACCAGCATTTGCTTTCATGAAATTTTGATCTGAGTCTCAAAATCACTCCTGAATTTGAGAGAAGCCCCCAAGTCACTAAATCTAACCCTCCCACTCCCCTCAGACTTCTCTCATTTTCCATTTTTCAAAATCCTACCAATTATTTTAACCAAACACAAGTGATAGCTTCTCAGGGAGCTTTACAAGGTCCCCCAAGTCCTAATTATTTTTCTCTTTCCTTTTTTTCAACATAAAATATCGCATATACCCTTACTTTACACTTGTTTCATTCTACTTTATAGTACAGAAATATTGAATGTAAGCTCTTACACTAAGACAGCTTACTTAAAAAAATCCAGCACTAATACGGCTTATTTTTGTGCTCAAGACTGTTGAATAAATTCAATTTAGTAAGCACTTTTTTTATTAACATACCCTAGGTACTCATGATATACCAAGGGTATGTATATACTAAGATATACTAATGATATAATAAGGGTATGTATTAACATATGTTAAATGCTCAATGATAATGGAATGTTCTGAGCAAGGTACATGCACATCATAAGTGCTTAGCATGCCGGACATAAAACAACTGAAAAAGAAAGATGCTTTTTCTCCTGATCTAACTGTAAAAGACAAAGTGTTTTGGGACATTAATAAAAAGAAATTTCCTTTTCTAACTGAAAAATTTCAGTAAGGGTGGGAGAAATTTTGAAGTAACTAGACTCTGTCCATGCAAAGGAAGATTCTTCAAATTCATTTATTTTCAACAGTTTGGGGAACTTGAAATTCACCAATGATAACTCAGATGAGAAAATCCTGACTAGTAACAGTTTCCTTGTTTGAAACATCTTTGGTGCAGGGTTTCCATGCACAGCATGCAAATGCGTGTCATCCTCATAAATCCAATCACAGATGATGGTTTTATGACCAAACTGTATTTCTTCCAAACAAAGTGGCGGTAATATTTTTAAAAATCTGCAAGCCCTTTGAGGGTCTTCAAAAAGAATTTCATCATCTTTTCTCATTGAAGTGAAGATATTTATAACTGAGAGGACGCTGTATTGCCACTATGGGGAAGAATTGCATTCCCCACCTAAAATATAGCCACCAATAGTGTACATGTTTTGCATTTAGCATTCAAAATATATGGGGGACAAGATCTAAGTAGATGCAGTAGGATCTAGAAATTAGCCTAAGTCAGCTCTGGAGACCAGATTTAGGGAGGAATGTAAATCATACCCTTGGAAGAGAACATTACTGTTCAGAATACTCTAAAACATTCCATGGATCGGAAACCTTTTTCCAGTTGTTTGTTTTCTAGGTTTTGTCAGATTCTCCTTGTGATTTTCATAGAGGTGAGCTACAGGTTTGAATGCTCTTCTAGGATTTTCCTGCCAACGTTGAGTCTCAGAGACCCAAGTCCCCTCAGGGTCTGTATGTGTGTTTCCAGAAAGGTTAAACCGAAAGGTTGAAGAACATTGTTTTCTGAGAGGCGTCCACTTCTTTGTGGAAAATATGCTTTTAAAAGGTTTTATTTTCCAGTTCTATGAAAAGCTGTATTGCCTATTCTCAGCATAACTTCTAGGAATATTTATGCCATAGTTTTGATTTCAACACTTCAGCCAAAAGCACCATGAAGCAATGCTTTGGAAGACATCTTCATTGGTCTATTGGCCACCATCAGCGCTGTCTTCACCAGTGGCCTGCAGCTGGGGTGAGCAACACTGTGCATGTTGTAATGCCACAAGACCCTCTCTAGCCTGCTGGAACTGCAAAATAATAATGAAGGTCATGAGGGGGTGGGCTGTGGTAATGGTTCTGAAATCCACTTAAGATGACTTTTCTGTCATAGAGCCTGAGCTCTGCATCCTCGAATCTAAGTGGAGCACAGCTATAAACTTCATATGCAAGACAGATACTTGAATGTTTGAACCTGTGCCGCTCTCCCTGGAGCGCTTAGGTTCTGTGTCTAATCACCATATTGGCAAGAGTGTTTTGCCATTCATTTGTTCAAAGAGACTTTCTATACATCTACTGTGGGCCCGGCCTGGTCTCATGCTGTGGTTTTCTCGGTGAACAAGACAAGTCCCTGTCCCCATGGGGCTTGCATCTAGGGAAGGAGAGAAGCAATGCACATGAAAACAAACAGCTGATGTGATTCTAGAGGGTGGTAAGGACCACGAAGGAAAAAAAACCAAATCAATGGTTTATTTTCAGTAGGTTGTCATGGGAATTACCTCTGACAAGATATAAAACCTATGTTATAATGTTGTATTTTATTTGAGACTACTTTAATTTAGGGCGTGAGAAGAATTCCATCCCAGTGCTGAGGAGGTTTTCTGGGTTTATCACACACATCCTGTCTGGTTTCTGTCAGGAAGTGCCATTGGAGGGCTCCATGTAAACTCTACATCCGTGGCCATTCCTCGGCAGCATTGAGGATGGGGTGATGCAGGCAACACAGCTCTGCAATATGACCACCAACGTCCTTCTTGGTTGTCGCTTCCATCTGTGAAATATAAATCTGTGAGCAATGAAACCTGGCATTGGCTAGAAATATGCTTTCCAGATCCTTGCTGAGAAATATGCCTTTCAAAGATTCTTGAAAAGATCAGGGGAGCATTCCTTCTTTTCTCCAATTCATTGATTCTTTTACAAAGCAGGACACCAAATGGTCAGAATTCTAGGAAGCAGAAATGATCCAAAGGGATTTTCAAAAGTCTCTCTCTTGTTTGTTACTCCAAATAATGCTAAGTAGTAATTGAGTAAGACTCCCACTATTTTCTCAGCTCTCTGCTGCTGAGGTCTTTTGTTTAACTTCCCTCCACCTGCCTCCCTCCATTTCATGGCACTCAGTGGGTATAAGTTGATTGTTTCTGAAGGCCAATCATCTGCAACCTGCATGGAGGACAGCGTTGACATCCAATTACACCCCAGAGGAGATGTCCTTATTCATTGATAGAATTTTGTTAGTCTCTGAATGTATTAACTATTCAACATATATTCAGACAGAAAATAAGACAGGAACTTTATGCACCACTTCATGCTTCCTTTTTTCCCCTTTTTGTAACTTATTGTATAGTATCTTTTGGAATAGAATGGTCAAGCAGGTCATTAGTGGTAGTTTATAGATCTCATCTTTTTTCAGATGAAAATATCCAAGGTCTTTGAGCAGCAAGGCAGAATTTTTTAGGGTCCATTGGGATTAAGGCTTGGTGAGAGAATTTATTACCAGTTTGTTTGGACTTCATAGATCTTAAGGGATGCAATCTGAAGTTATTCTGAACATTAAGTCTTGTTTGTGAGCAGAATGTCAACAGATATCAGCATTTGAATCCCCTGAAGTAAAATGGCTGACATTAACTTTTCAGCATCCCTCCGGATATTATTTAAAACTCTTTGTAGTCCCAAGTTTTAAAGTGGAGGCCATAGTCAAGTGTTTACTCCTAGTGGTATTGGTGTCAATATACAATCTTGGCTGTTAACATATATAGTTTTCTTTTGTACCAATTCATTTGCTTTCATTGGAGAAAATTATTCTGGCTGATTCCACCCTTACTCCATCAGCATCCTTGTAGGTTCAAAACAGAGCCAGAGAAAAACATCAGAGAAATTAAATCAGTGGGATCTCAGGGTATAAAACACTGGACTGTTGCCATGAGATTTACGTTTCATATTCTTTAAAGATACCCATTGTTTTTCTATTGTACACTCACAGTTTAATTATTTTAAAAGCTACTTTTTCATATTATAACTGAGATACTGGACTTCATAAGATTTTTCTCATATTCAGGGAAATTTTCTGACAAATAAGTTGGGAAATAAGATGGACTCTTATACAACACTACACAGTATTGCTATTGTGTTTCTTTTTTCTTTAAAAGTAGAAGAATGCTAAAAGAAACATTTTGATGGGGGGTGATGCCAAATGCCTTTTTAAGATATGTTGCCAAAACAAAAACTCTGTCGTTAGGAAATCCATGTATCAACTATGAAAGTTTAATATTTTTGCCTTTTATGCAAATATTAATGCTTTATGTCAAGTAGGAGAAAAAAATGGTCGAGACTTTGGTCAAGATGGTGGCATAGACAGACATGGCTGTCCTCTTTGCACAACCACATCAAAATTACAACTAAAATATAGAACAACCATCACTCAGAACTGTCAGAAATCAAGTTAACTAGAAGTCTGACAGCTATGAAATTAAAGAAACCACATCCATCCAGACTGGTAGGAGGGGCACAGATGAAGAACAGGCTGGTTTCTCACACATGCGTGGTAGATAAAAATTCAGGAGCAATGTCTTGGAAGCGAGGAGTGCCAGCCCCACACCAGGTGCCCCAGTTCAGGATTCCAGTCCCAGGAAGATAAGTTCCCACAACTTCTGGCTGCAAAAACCAGCAGAGATTGAATCAGTGCAAGAAACTTCTGGAGCCCCAAGCAGTTTCTCTTAAAGAACCTACATACAAACCCACCTACTCAGATTCACTCCATCTGAGCTCCAGCACTGAGGTAGCAGCTTGAAAGGCACAGTGGCATACTGGGAGAAACTGCAGTGTCTGGCATAAAGGCGAGCAGAGGTCGTTGTACCTTTTCTGAGTCCTCTTCCCACAGAGCCACTGAGCTGGTAAACTGGTGTCATATCTGAAAATTCATCAACTTGGCCTTGGAGATCCTGAGAGACTCTGCCTCACCCAACTTACAGACCCACCCAAGCTGCTTTTCTATATCAATGGCTGGTCTTGGCTCATGCTGCACAACTTCCTAAATCCTGCCAAATAAGCAATAGCTGGCCTCAGTAAGCCCCAGGCCCCAATACTTCTTGCTAAGTGGCCGCAGGTCCAGCACTAGTAACAGCCAGCCCAGGTTCACAGGTTGGCTTCACCTGGGAATCTCCAAGCCCAGCACAGGTAGCAGCCAGCTCAGATTGCTTTATAGCTCAGGCAGGGTGGCTCTAGGCAAAACACAGTTGGGGGCTGAACTTCGGGGCACGACCTGGGAAACCCCAGGGCCGGCACACCCAGTGGGCGCTACAGCCATGTCAGAAGACCACCACCCTGCCCCTGCATAGCTGATTCTCCACGGTGGGTGGAGGTTGGTGGTAAGTGGCTATAGCCAATCCTTGCAGCTGACTGGCCTGGGTAAATCCCTCCCATTGATCTTCTAAGAGCAACCAAGTCTCAACTACAAGAGGAGGGTGTACTCAGCCCACACAAAGGGTGCACCTTGAGTACCCAGCCTGGATGATAGGGGAGGCTGCGCCACTGGACCTTACAGGACACCTACTACATTAGATCACACTACCAAGACATGGAGTCAAAGCAACTCTACCTAATAAATAGCAACAAACACAGGGAGGCTTCCAAAATGAAGATACAAAGAAACATGGCCCAAATAAAAGAACAGATCAAAACTCCAGAAAAAGAGCTAAATGAAATGGAGATAAGCAATCTATCAGATGCAGAGTTCAGAACACTGGTTATAAGGATGCTCAAGGAACTTAGTGAGGACCTCAGCAACATAAAAAAGATCCAGTCAGAAATGAAGCATTCAATAATTGAAATAAAGAACAATTTACAAGGAAACGACAATAGAGTGGATGAAGCCAAGAATCAAATCAATGATTTGGAACATAAGGAAGCAAAACACAATCAATCAGAAAAACAATGAGCAAAAAGAATCCAAGAAAAATAAAGATAGTATAAGCAGCCTCTGGGCCAACTTCAAGAAGTCCAAATTTCACATCGTACAGGTGCCAGAAGGAGAAGAGAAAGAGCAAAAAACTGGAAATCTATTTGGAAAAATAATGAAAGAAAATTTCTCTAATTTGGTGAAGGAAATAGACATGCGAGTCCAGGAAGCCCAGTGTCCAAAACAAGATGGATGCTAAGAGGCCCATATACATCATAATTAAAATGCCAAAGGTTAAAGATAAAGAAAGAATCTTAAAAGCAGCAAGATAAGGCAGAGAGTTACTTACATACAGGAGAGTTCCCTTAAAACTGTCAGCTGATTTCTCAAAAGAAACTTTGCAGGTTAGAAAGGCTGGCAAGAAGTATTCAAAGTCATGAAAAGCAGAGTCCTAAAGCCAAGATTGCTCTACCCAGCAAAGCTATCATTCAGAACTGAAAGGCAAATGAAAAACTCCCCAGACAATAAACAACTAAAGGAGTTGTTCATCATCACCAAACCATTATTATATGAAATGTTAAAGGGCCTTTTTTAAGAAAAAAAGATCAAAACTATGAGCAATAAAATGGCAAAAATACATATCTATCAATAATTGAATATGGAAAACAAACTAAGCTAACAGGAAGAACAGAGACAGAATCATGGATATGGAGAGTGTTTTGATGGTTACCAGATGGGAGGGGCTTGTGGGAAATGGGTGGAGAGGTGAGGAGATTAAGAAGTACAAACAGGTAGTTGCAGAATAGCCATGGGGATGTAAAGTAAGGTATAGGAAATGGAGTAGCCAGAGAACTTATTATACGCATGACCCATGGACATGAACAATGTCGAGGGGATTTCCTGAGGGAGTGAGAGGTGCTGGGTGGAGGGGGCCCATGTGGGAAAAATCAGGACAGCTGTAATAGCATAATCAATGAAATATAATTAGAAAATATGAAAAAAGAAAGAAATGGCAAACATACTTGTTTTGGAACATGAGAAGAGGGATTTTTAAAATCTTTTATTATGGTAAACTGGCATAACATGAAATTTATATGAGACATAAATACGGCTATGAAATATTTGAAAATGTTTATTTTCAAACTAATTTTAAGGAAAAGACTGTATACCTATACATATACATACTTTTATTTTATTTTGAAAAAATTTCTAACTTTTAGGAAAGTTGCAGGAATTGCATAGAAAACTACTGTATAATCTTCACCAGATTTACCAATTTTTAACATTTTGTCACATTTGTTTTATCATTGTCTCT
>VMDR010014409.1:0-23583 GCA_007922815.1 Macrotus californicus | reverse complement strand
AACCAAGTCTGTGAGCATCCTGATTACCAGTGTTTTGAACTGTGCATCTGATAGGTTGGCTATCTCTTCGTCGCTTAGTTGTATTTTTTCTGGAGCTTTGATCTGTTCTTTCATCTGGGCCATTTTTGTTGTCTTGGCGCGCCTGTTACGTAGTAAGGGGCGGAGCCTTAGGTGTTCACCAGGGCAGGGCGGCCACGTCACTGCGTTGTGACGCTGTTTGTGGGGGAGGGGTCCGAGAGGGAACAATGGCGGCCGCTTCGCTCCCTGCCGGTTACCAGTCACTTTCCACACCACCCACAGTCCAACGGGGCCCCCCTGGTGCTGGCTCCGGTGCCGATCCCCGGTGGGAGGGCCGTGCACGCTCCAGGACCCTGTGGGTCTCTCCAATGAGCTCTCCCGTGAGGCCGGGAGTTTCTCCCGCTGCCGCTGCCTCAATCCCCACAGTAGTTTTCAATCAGAGGCTTTGAGGCTTCACCTCCTGGCGCCGGAACTCTGGGCCGTGGGGTCCGTCCCGCTCCCGAGCCGTTCCTCCCCGTTTATCCTCCCGAGGGAGTGGGACGCCCAGGCCACAGCCGCCACCTCTCTCAGCCAGCCGCGCCTTTCCCGGATCCGCCAGCTGCCGCCCCGCCGCTTGAGTCCTCTCCGCCCCTCCTACCGGTCTGGATGTATGTTTCTTAGTTTCTTGGTTGTCGGACTTCCATACGGTTCGATTTTCTGTCAGTTCTGGTTGTTTTTTCTTTTAAAATTTGTTGTTGTCCGTCTTTTGGTTGTGCGAGGAGGCACAGTGTGTCTACCTACGCCTCCATCTTGGCCGGAAGTCCAGCTCCTTTCTGAGGACTTTTTTCATCCAGGGAAACAAAAATGTCACTCAGGGCGGGATCAGGTGAATAGGGAAGGTGGGGCACGGGGGTCATGCTGTTTTTGGTCAAAAACTGCTGAACACTCAGTGCAGTGTGGGCAGATGTGCTCATAAATAACCCATCATGAAATGGGCAAGGCATTGAGTCTTCCAAAAACATTCGCTGAACGCAGCTTCTCACAACAACGCCAGCTGGTACACTGATGCAGATGGGATCTCACCTAGTGGGGGGAAGCCTGTACTACAAGGGGCCCGCCCTCCAGAAGATAATTCCGGTGTTTTTTGAGGTCCTCCTCCCCTGGACTTTCCCCTTCCTAGGAAACTGCTGTCCATTTTTTTGGTCAGAGCTCACCAGCTAAGAGAAAAGCAGTGTTTTGATGTTGATGGACACACTCAGATGAATTAATTCTATTTTCCAAACAGGCACTTGCAAGTGATGTTCAACTTGAAGGACAGACTAATTCTGCCCATGCTGAGTCAGAGAATGGAGTGCTGCAGAGTCAGAACTCAGAAACTGTACCCCATCCTCTCCATTCCCCTGCCCCTCCACCCCCATGACCTGTGCACCCAATTCATCATCCTGTGTTCGGTCAGTCAGCAAACATTTGAGTGTTCCGATGTGTGTGCTGTTTCTAACACCACCAAGCAATTCTTACGCCTGTTTGGGGTCCTACAATTTATCTCAGTTCTGACATAGCTACCAGAAGATGGCATGGTGGTGGGCCCTGGGAATAGCGGACGGCTGGTCACAGGCACAGCACTCCTCTGAGGGCGGCACTGCCTTCTCCAGGGCCCTCTTGTCCTTACTCCCTGCACAGTGAGGCCCCGCCTGGGCTCAGTAGTACCTGGGACTTCTCCAAGGTAACATGAAATCCTCTGGCAACTCACTTATTCTGTTCTTCAGCAAGTTTCACATCCTATTTATTGTGAGCTAGATATTGGGGATATTTTAAATGACCATGATCCCATTTAAATGAAAAATAATTGCTAAATTGTATTCAACAATTACTATGAGCAAAAGCCTGGGCTACATGCTTTGTATTTGTTGTCTTATTTCTCATGATAGGAAGTAGACTCTCCATGGTACAGATGAGGAAACTGAGGCTTGGAGAGTTGATTTCTCCAAGGTCATACAACTCATGAGTGGCAGGGCTGAGGATCAAACTTAGGTAATTTGATTCCAATGGCTGTGCTCTTTTAAAAATATTTTTAAAAAATTTATTGATTTTAGAGAGGGAGGAAGGGACAGGGAGAGACAGACAGACATTGATCTGTTGTTCTACCCATCTATGCATTCATTGGTTGATTCTTATATGTACTCTGACTAGGGATCGGACCCACAACCTTGGCATATTGTGATGATACGCCAGTCAACTGAGTTTTCCAGGCGAGTACCCATCTCTTAATTGTTTACCACTAAGAGTGCCCTGAGAGCTAAGCATCCACTGCCCAGGAAGCCTAGCTCAGCCCAGGGAGCAAGGAAAGGCTGCCTGGAGGAAGTGAGGCCTGAGCCAAGCTTTCTAGCAGGAGCAGGAATTAGCCAGTGGGCTAAGGGGAGAGAGGATGGTTTGGAGTTATAGGACCGTTTACAGGCCCCAGAATAAGAATCAAGGTGGCTGCCACTCTGGATTGAGGTGGACAGTGGCAGGAGGCAAATAAGAGTTCAAATCCTGAAGGATCTTGAATTTAGACTGAGTCCTGATGGCAACGGGGGAGCCCTGGAGGCTCTCAGGAAGCAAATTCACAAAATCAGCTTTGCTTTGTTAACTGTGCCTCTGGCCACAGTAGGGAGCTTGCTATGTTGGAGGCAATGTGGCAAATCAGACCTGGAGTCAGATGCCTTGGATATAAATACCAGAATTTCCCCTTACGCTATACAAGTCACTTCTTCACATCACTGAGCCTCAATTTCTTTATTTGTAAATGGGCTATAATAATACTCTGAAGAGTTGTCGAGGGGAACAAATTTATCTAAGCAGAATGTTTAGCAGAGTTGTGCCCTGGCAAATAGTAAGTGTGCAATAAATATTCACTGCTCTACCTGAAAGGAGGGGTCGAGCAGGGCCACACAAGGAGAGAGCTCCACTTTTTTGATGTGGCTCCCTATTAAACCTCCCTGCATTGATTGCTTGGGGCCAGAATCTTATCAGGGGCTTTTACATTATTTTGCCCAAGGTCTATCCATTTTCAGAGAGATAATGCTCATAAAGTGCTTAGCAAAGACCAGGAACAGGTAATCACCAGATGCTTGTACCTATTATTAAGTTAGAAAATGAGACTCTCAATAGCTCAGAAAAGAATAACAATTAAGCAGTTATCAGTGTGTTATCACCCTAGTGTAAATGAGAAGCCAAATTCTTTCCTGGAAACAGGTTTTGATTGGGATAAGGAAGCCTGAGATCAGGGAACAGGGAAGAAGAATCCTGGGAACTGAAGGACCGCTTGGGAATGTTTCCTGGAGCCAGTCAAAAAGCAGCAAATCCAATCATAGGTAATTAAGTATTACAAATTCAAGTGGTGTAGGATTCCAGAGTATGAAGCAGCTCCTGTCTTCCAGGGTGGAGAAAGGGAATAGGCTTCCTTGTAGAAGAACCCTGGCCAGAAAGATGCCATTGGGGGTGTGTGGTATCATCCTCTTCCAGATGTTCATTTTTCCCCAGGGAGCATTTGGGGCTCAACTGGGAGAGAATTAGTTAATTAATTAAGCACCACTATGTGTAGAGCTTTATTTGAATTAGAAAAAATAAAAAAGGAAGGCAGTGTTAAAGAGTATAGCCGGAGTCAGAACTGGATTCTAATGGTGTCTCTGCCATCTACGCTCTCCATGGGATCCTGAGAAAATCTCTTGCCCGTTTGAGCTCTTGTGTGATGGTACTGAGCCTCTTGGAGCCTCAGTGTCTTCATTTGTAAGTGAGTACTACCCATTTCACAGGACTGTGTGAGATAATAAATCTGAAGTGCTCAGTGCCTGGTGACGATTACTACCTGATTGCTCCGTGATCCTTGCGGTTCCTTTCCGCTCAATGCTCCCGTGCCTAGGACAAAGCCCCTGCTGGGAGAGGAGTGTGTTTGGGGGAGTGGGGAGTGGGGTGGGGGGGTCTTGGTTGGTCCAGCGGGGAAGAAAAGCAGGTTATCAACAAGTGTTACACTGGCTTAGGACACTGGGGAGCTGGCCGCTGGCCACAGGATGCTCTACTTGAGGCAGGCTTTGGAAGAAGAATCTGTCCACAGAAACCTCAATAAAGGCTGCTGATTAGTAAGGTGCGTCAGATTAGGTCCCAGGCAACTTGTCAGATGGCAAGGTTCATCCAGATTGAAAAGGAATTCAGACCCAGGCTTGGCTTTCCTTTCCCGGCCTGGTGACCTTGGGCCAGTCACTTTTTCTTTCCCAGCCTCAGTGTGCTGGAGAAATGGGGCTCCTCACTCCACCTTCCTCTCTGAATGTATACGTGGGCGAAATGTCCACACAATAGACGTGAACTGCGTAGTTAAGGGGCAGGGAGAGCTATTTGTTATGCTAATAGGAGCACACGGCAGGTTCCTAACCAGCGGTTTCACTCTGGTTAGGCGGTTCCTTCCACCGTAACCCAGGTTTCTAGCTCAAGGCTCCCGCCCCTGAGGGCAGGGATCT
Source organism: Macrotus californicus (assembly GCA_007922815.1). Taxonomy (NCBI): domain Eukaryota; kingdom Metazoa; phylum Chordata; class Mammalia; order Chiroptera; family Phyllostomidae; genus Macrotus; species Macrotus californicus. The sequence goes on along the minus strand of VMDR010014409.1, from coordinate 19,093 downwards.
GCTCACCGCAGGCTCTAGGGCCATTACCATTGTTCTTCGAAGCTGGGCGGCAGGGGAGGACTCTCGCAAACCAGACCTCGCCTTTGGTCTTTCCCTCCGCCCCGTCCCCCTCGCCGCAGCGAGCCTCGGAAGCCCTCCTCGCCGATCTTTCCCGAGGAAGCGAGCCAGCACCGGAGCGCTCCCGAACGGTGGCCGAAGACGCCCCCGAGTGTTTACGAAGAATCCCGACCGCAAGTAGTCTCCGGAAAGAGCCGAAAGGGCTTCCCACTCTCGGCCTCCCGAGCCACTCCGAAAAGGTCCGAAGTTTGCCGAGTGGCCGTCCTGCCGGACTGCTGGAGGCGGCCGTAGCGCCATGTTGGATGCTCTGCTCGTTGAGTGAAGAAAATCCGCCGGCATCGCCTGAGCCCCGCTACCGAGAAGGGTGCCGCTTCCTCGGGGGAGGGGGATAAAGACCCCCCGCCGCCGGCCCATGAGGATATTGCCGTGAAAGGTCCGGTCTCTCCGCCTCCTGCCCCCGCCGGGTCCGGCCCCCCCCCTGGGGTCGCGTTGTCACGGAGACCGGCAGCCGGTGGTGCTGGCCCGCGGGGCGGCTGCTGCTGCCGGCGGCGGTGGCGGCGGTGGCGGCGGCGGCGGCAGCGGGCGTGTGTGACCGGCCCCGGCCCTCTCCTCCTCCTCCTCCCAGCCTCCCCCCGACCCCCTGCTCCCGCCGCCTCCCTGGGTCTGCCCCCATCCCGCCCCCCCGCTGCCCCCGGCCCCTGCACCCCGGCGCGCCCGGTCCCGCTCTGGGGGGGTTGGTGGCTTCGCTTTGCCATGAGTTTACCGCAGAAACCGGCTCTGAAATCAGGCTCAGCGGCTGCAGCAGGAACCGGACCCGGCACCGGAGCGGCGGCGGCGGCGGCAGCGGTACCGCCTCCTCACCCGGCGGCGGCAGCAGCGGCGGCGGCGGCGGCGGCGGCGGCAGCAGCGGCGGCGGCGGCGGTAGCGGCCCCTCCTCACCCGAACATCAGGGCCCTCCAGACCCAGGCGCCCCAACAGTATCCTTTTCACTTTCCTGCCGGCCCTTCGGCTCTCTTCGCCTTAGAGCAGGGGAGCTGTGGCCCCCTCCGGGGACCCTCCTGCCGGCCGTGCAGCCCAGCCAGGGAAAAGGGGCTGCTCCCCGAGTCCCCGCACCGGGCTTGGCCGGAGCTTTTGGGGTGCCCTGGCAGCAGCACGGCAGGGGACCCCAGGACCTTTTGCGATACTGTGAGAACTAGCTCCACTCGGCCTCGCCTCTGCAGCCGTTCCCTTTTAGAGCTGGGGGGGGGGTCCTTCCCCTCTCGTCTCCTCCCCTGGAGTCCCCACACCCCTCGATCAGGCCGAATTTGCTAGTGCCTGGGACCCAGCCTGCGGGGCCAGGCTTGGCTCTCTCCGGAGGGCTACACCCTCCTCCTGGCTCCCTTCGGCTCCCCCTGCAGCGGGCAGGGTGGGCTGCCCTAATCGTTATTATTAGTACATGTTAAACTTTATGGGTATGTTTCCTGTTTGAAACTAATCAGCTCGTTTCCGAGGTAAGTGGGATTTTAAGTCGATGGTGAAAATGTACAGAAAGCTTTCCCTCTGCTGATATCTTGGCGATTGGGGAGCTGTGATGTGGTCTGTGGCAGAGCGGGGTCTAAGGGGGAAATGCTACACCGGACACTTCCCTGGCTTTGACCTTTTCAGAGGAAGAGGAAGTTAGCTGACATTACCCTGCACTCCCAAAAGTCGCGCTTCTTGGAAGGCTTGCGTTACGCTGAGTATTTGAAAGGGTTTTAATGTACTTGTCGGGTGCCTGATGCCGAGAGGTGAGCAGGGCTGCGGGCGCGAAGTCCCCCGTTGACTCTGCCCGGTTTCGTGGGGTTGGCTCGGCTGTCGTGTTTTGGACAGCTGTGATTGCAAAGCTTTGGTGACGAGCTGTTTTTGTCACAAACTGGCCGGCGAAGGTGAAACGTCGAATTCCCGAATTCCACGGAGGTTTGGAAAGGTTATTACTTCCCTGCTCCCCCAGCCGCTGTCCCTGTGTAAAGCAGTAAATAGGCACCGGGGGGTGGTTGTGTTGTATTTGTGTCATCGCGTGTGCTAACTTTCGGAGTGAGCCGAGTGTTGCAGCAAGTGAGCAGCTGAACTGCTGTGAGGTCACAGGTTATTTCAGGGTAGTTTGATTCCTGTCTGTAGGGATCACTTTGAGAAGTGAAGGTTACCTTCCTCCGAGAGTCGTTTCAGGTCATTCTTTTGGTTTCTGTCAAGTGTCATTTTCTCTTACTTCAATATTGTTAGTCCGCATTTTTTCCAATCCAGGCAGTGTGGCTCAGAGTAGAGATTAATTCCATTCCAGTGTGATGTGTGTACTGATTTCATAATGTTTTTATCCTGCATGATTCTGTTCAGTTAAGGATTGTTCTCTGATGAGAATGCTTAGTGATGATACCTTAGTGTCGCTGATGGAAAACCTGGGTAGTTTTCATCAATATCCTTAGTTGCTTTCCTGTGGGGGAAGAAAGTAGTTGCCTGATTTGACTACTTGAAGGTGAAGTTCACTGCTGGATCTCTCTAACATACCTTCACTTAATGCTTTGTGAGTTAAAATTCCTTTCCCATTTGTCATTTTTTTGTCTTGATTGCCTGTAGTTGGTTAGGGTTGCAAGTTTCTACACAGTGACACCAGTAAATTACTCTTTAGCTGCATCTTTGAGCTGCGTTGGCAGTTAAACAGATGAAAGGTAACCCGTAGTATGTGCTGTCGATATACAGAGTGCTAGAGAGGCCTGCAGTGCCGAGTACGGCAGTGCGTGGTGAATTTGGTGGCGTTTCACTGACACAAAGCTGTGACTTACCTGTGTCAGGTAGCATTTCACAAAGGAAGGACTTAATAAGAGCTCTGAGTTGGGTGCAGTATAAAAGTATTACTCCTACTGCAACAGTTGTTAAAGAGGACAAAGTTAAGGTGTAATTTCCAGTGGAGACAATTTTAAATCTGTGGTAATATAGGCACTTGACTTGATGTGACTTTAAGGTTTTACTTTGCCTCATGTCATTGGAGCAAAAATTAATTTTCTTCTTGATGTATTTCACAACCCTGTTATCTTTGCTTTACACACTGAAAGGTTGCAATTGCTAAAATCTAAAAGTTTGTGTAGTAAGTGAAACAGAGATTACAGATTTCATTGCTTTTTGGCCCTGAGAGGGTATGGGAATTTGTATTTGACAATAGTGGTCATTTGTGATAAGCTGATATATGAGGGCGGACTCAGAAAAACCCGGAATTATCTACTGGAGGGCTGGCCCCTTGTAGTACAGGCTTCTCCCGCTAGGTGAGTGTTCTAGGAACCCACCTGCATCAGTGTACCAGCTGGCGTTGTTGTGAGAGGCTGCGTTCCGCTTCCATGAATTTTTTTTTTGAAGACTCAATGCCTTTGCCCCTTTTGTGATGGGTGATTTACAAGCGCACCTGCCCACACCGCGCTGAGTGTTTGACCAAAAACAGCATGACCGCTGTGTCCCACCCTCCCTATTCACCTGATCTCTCCCTGGGCAACTTTTTTTTCCCTGGATGAAAAAGTCCTCAGAGGGAAACGTTTTGCCAATGTGGAAGAGGTAAAACAAAAAATGGCAGAAGCACTACAAGGCGTCAGAATTGATGAGTCCAAAAACTGTTGTGAGCAGTAGAAAAACGTAGTGCATCAAATGGAGAGTACTTTGAAGGTGACTGAAGTTTAAACATGTAAGAATAAATATACAGTTTTTAATATATAAACTCTGGGGTTTTTTTGGTCCCCCTTGTACATAGAAGCATCAAGACTGGAGTATCCAGCTGGAGTTGCTCTTTCTGTGGCTTGATTAAATCTCTAGTTTCTCAACATATATGGGTGCAGTTGTGTTTGAATTGAATTAGTAAGTTCAGTGAGTGTTATAAATTTGTAAGAATACTGGAAGGGGATTCACATGACACGGTGTGCATTATTTGTACTGAGTGTTCAAGTGACAAATCATAAATGAAGGGAAGTGTTAGCGATAATGGATTTGAATTTAAGCTGGAACCTGCCTAAAGTAGACATCAGTATTGCACGGCGGGCCCATAAGGCCATTTCAGGTAGAGAGGCCTTTGCATAGAGGCAAGGGGTGAGGTCTGGTGGAGGGTGGGCAGGGATGGTGGGGGATGAAAGACAATAAACGCTGCTATGAAGAATGCTAATGGCAAGGGAGAAATATGCTTAGAATTTTCATAACATAATCCAATATGAATAGTTATAGAATTGGCACTTCAGAATACTTGCCTTGAAATATGCTTACCCCAACTTCCCAGTCTGAGTTTCCAAGAGGCTGTGTTAAGAATCTTAAGAATGATTCTTAACCTTCTCTGGGTAACAAGCAACTTTGATATTTTGGCGAAAGCTTATAGACCCTCTCCACAGAAAACTGTCCATGCACAGAAAATCTTTTACATTTTTAGGGTTTTTTTTTTTTGTGTGCCCCCACTCTGTTAAAAACCTATCCCTTTAAATGGAAATTGCTTACCCACAGATCAGTAAAGATAAATGAGTTTGAATTCAGGTGCCCACATAGTTCTGACTTGATAGAACAATTTTGCAGTCTGTTGTGAACACAGTGTTCTCTCTATTTATATGAAAAGACTTCGGAGTGTAATTTCTCTCAGGACTGCTGACACTTCTGGGGAGTCTAGTTGCTGTTTTGGCTTGAGAAAATGAGGGCAGTGGGTTATTTGAAGGAGTTAAATTTGGTAAAGACCTGTGGCAGTCTGAAAATGACCTGTGTCCTTAGCTATTCTGTCTTAGATATGGATATATTAAAAGTAAACATTTCTCCTCCCTTTTTTTTGTATTATAATTTTTTAAAATGCTTTCTGTGTTGATTTTTTAGTTTTATTTTGTAGGCTGAAGCCGGTAATGTTTGCTTTCCTTTTTGGCCCCTTTACCAAAGCCAAATCTGAGTGATGTTAACAGTGTGCATTTAACGGGTGCCTGCTGTCCCGGGAGTCCTACACGCATGATTTTAATTCTCACAAGAACCCTAATGATGTAGGCACCGTGTTCTCCAGATAAAGGAGCAGAGGCTGAGTAATGGCCCCAAGGTTGTCTGTCTAGTTAGTGGCGGCCTGCAGCTCCGGCTGTGGTATGGCCGCCTTAGACTGCAGCACGCTACTCACGACCAAGTCTGCATATGGGAGTGGGAAGAAGGATGCTTTCCCCTATTTGATAGCTAGGGGTGGGTCTGTAGTACAGGGAAGAAGCTCTGTGGAGTAATCTGGAACGCAGTGATTCTGTACCGTGTTTTCATTAGCTTACAGCCACATACTGCTAGGCAAGTAGGTTATCTTGACTGAGCTTAAAGCGTAGGAATAGGCCCGCCACACTTGGTTTAGTGCATGTTTCTGCTTGTTCAGAAGTTGAGGCCTCCCGCAAAATAACATGATAACTAGCAGCTAGAACTCTGTAGCTCAGCAGTGACCAGCAGTCTCCCTGCTCCTAAGCCCCACTATTCACAAAGGTGGGTCTTTGCTCCTGGAGAGCAGATCCTTTTTTTAGGAAAGAGAGACCTCTGTGAGATGGAGATCAGGAAGGAAGAAAGTTGTTCAGATCTCGGAGCCATGTGGGCTGTTGCCTTTGCTGCTGCTACTCCTTGTCCTAGGCCTTAGTCATCTTAAAGGGAGGTATGTTCCATCAAACTAAGAATTTAAACTACCGCGTGTTTCTCCACATTGGGTTTCTGATAAGATTTTTAGAAAAGGGGTACTGCTAAATATATGTTTGGAAACTGTTTTAACTTATAAATAATATTGCCACATTTTAGCCATTTATCTTGGGACTTCAGTATAAGTGGCAATTTTTGAAGTTTATTAATTTATTCCGTATCTACTATGTGCGAGACTAAGTGCTAGGTGTAGGGTTGAAAAGCTAAGATAAAATCTTGGCCCTCAAAGAACTTGGTCCAGACAGATAAGTTGACAGAAAACCATGAAGCAAGTACAATGATAATTCTGCTTTAAGAGCTTGCTCTGGGGGAAGGAGGAATTTGGGCTTCCTAGAAGTTAACTTCAAAGCCAATTAGAGGATGAGGAAGAATTACCTGAGGTTACATAGCTTTCTCTTTCCAGCTGAACTTTAGCAAATGGATGGCAGTCAGTTTCAAGTTTTTAGTAAAAGCAGAGAAGCTGGAGGGGTTACAAGAGAATGTGGTAATCAATATAGTTGCTATAAATTCAAAGTCTGTTCTGTATCATAACCTGAGGAATTAGAATATGGGAAGATACATACCAGAATCTCATATTCCTCCCCTGGCTTTCTGGTGTTAGACTGGCTTGGAAAGAGTACCTGCTAGCCTTGAAATACAGGTAGATTTAGCTTGGTGTCCTGAGAAGTGTACCTGATTTGGCGTAAACAAAAAATCTGGATTTGAGTTTGGCTCTCCCATTCTAATAGATGTGTTATCTGGGACAAGTCACATAACTGTTCTGGGTATCAGTTTTCCCTTCTCTAAAATGAAGGGGTTAGACTAGTTTATCAAGTGACACTCTTACATTATAATGGCATATGATTCTGAAGATTGTAGTTTGAGATTGGCTTTCTTCCTGCAAGCAGACGGGAAGGGTTGATGATGACCTGTTGTTTCTTAGTCTGTCTGATGGTCAGTGACCCTTTTCTGTGGTGACCTACTGATATTGGAAGCACGCTCATTTAACATTTCATTCAACAAGTATTTACAGACTTCTATCTGCTAAGCATTGTTTTAGGTGCTGAGGGAAGGTCACTTGCTCTCAAAAGAAGCCTCTGGCTTTTGGCTTACGAGTGTTAGATTCAGCCAAACAGACTAGAGCAGCTCTGACTTTTAGTAGAGCAGACTTTGTAGGCCGTCACGGGATGGTTGGAAAACCTAAAATAACGGTTGCCATGGTCAGATGCCGGCTCACTCCGGGTGATGATGATACAGTTAGTTCATTATAAGGTAGGAGGGAAGTCAAGTTCGAGGATAAACTGTGATGAGACACATCTATTTCTACTTTAGGAGTAAAACTTTGAACTGATATAGTATGAAAATAACTAGTTCCTGATTATGGGCCAGGCATATGCCTGCAGCCAGTATATAAACTACAGCTGAGATTTGCATCGATGAAATACTGCAGGATTCCAGGCTACTTTTGAATTCTCAAATGGCTCCTAGGTCTTGGGCTTGCTGCCAACCAGAAGTTTTTCGCTCTCCTGTAGCCTCAGTTGAAATTTGAGATAGATTAAACTATTTTAAGTACATTTGAAATTTGTTAGTTTTTATGACCTGTATTAACTAGTAGTTGTGTTGTACTTTTTCAAGCCCAGTGTATGTGTTCCCTGACACTTAATGAAATGTTGCATTTTGTCAGTAGAATGTAAACTCCATGAAGGCAGAGAATTTTGTCAGTTTTGTTTACTATTAAATTGCTAGCACCGCCCTGGCTGGTGTGGCTCAGTGGATTCAGTGCCGGCCTGTGAACCAAGGGGCCTATGAACCAAGGGGTCGCTGATTTGATTCCCAGTCAGGGCACATGCCTGGGTTGCAGACCAGGTCCCCAGTCGGGGGGTGCTTGAAGGGCAACCACACATGGATGTTTCTCTCCCTCTTTTTCCCTCTCTTTCCTTCTCTAAAAATAAATAAATAAAATCTTAAAAAAATTAAATTGCTAGCACTTAGAACAATGCTTGGCAGATAGTAGAAATTTTAAATATTTGTGGAATGAAATGTTGATTAAATTAGACTCTGGGAATCAGTTTTAATATAAGTTTATGGGTGAATATAGAGGGCATCACAGCTCAATTGTAGCACTCAAGGCTGCCCGAAAATTGTTTTGCACCGATGTGTCGTTGAGTTGAAAATGTTCCGTAATTTTCTTTGAGGTGGAATAGTATGACTCCACTTATAAAGCCATCTAAAGTGGCTGAGTTGCATTTAAAATATAGGTGCTGAGGGTTAGGGTTGGTATAAGGACCAAAGAGAAGACGTTATAGTCAAAGGTAACTATTAAAAACTTGTGATTATAAGAGTAACACATAATTAAGTCAGAAAATTAAAAAATTCAGAAAAGTAAAAAAAAACAAACATCCATAATCTTAGTACATAGAGATAATCACTGTTAACACTTTGATGTAGTTTTTCCTGTCCTTTTTTTTTTTTTTTTTATGGACTTGATTTTTAATGGACTTAAAATTCTGTCTTTTTTTGTAACATAGCTTACTGTCAAATTACATATACAGTTTTGTATCTTTTTTTTTTAAGATTTTGTTTATTTCTAGAGTGAAGGGAAGGGAAGGAGAAAGAGAAGGAGAGAAACATCGATCCACAAGAGATATATTGGTTTGTTGTCTCTCCCACACCCCCAACTGGGTACCTGGCCTGCAGCCCAGGCATGTGCCCTGAATGGGAATTGAACCGGCGACCTTTTGGTTCACAGGCTGGTGCTCCATCCACTAAGCCACACTAGCCAGGGCCAGTTTTGTATCTTATATTGTTACTTAACTATCTGCCAGCAAAAGCCACCTTTGAATAGTTTTATTCTTCATCAGTTTGGAATGAACTATTTTTGTTCCTTTGTAAAGGTTTTCTTGAGGATATTCTCTTAACCTTTGCCTTGTAGCTCAGAAGTTATGGTGCCCATTAGAAAGAGAAGAGCTCAAATCTTTATTGATAAGTTAAACATTTTTGAGTTATTGTGCCTGTAATGTTTTGCATTATTTCTATTGAAAATCGATGTAACTTTACAGGTTTTTTTTCCCTCTACAGTTATGTACATTTTTATATTAACCACCTTGAATCTGTCTTCATCCATATATTCACGTATACCAAATTTAAAAAAGAAAAAGACTGGTGGCCCAGGGTGGTATTTGTTAGTTATGAATTGTATACATATGTGATACCTCCTTGATTTCTTTATTTGGCTTTTGGGAAGTTTTTGTATTACATGGAGTGATTGAAGGAAGGAGGAAAAGACCATAAGGGATTTAGGTGGGGTTAGGGAAATAGGGTTGAAGTATGGGAACAAAGAATTTTGGAATGACAAGGGGGGAAAACTAGGTGACAATGGAAAGTAAGCCAGTTTTAAGCCAGAATACAGTTTTTTAAAAAAACTAAATTTATTGGGGTAACATTGGTTAATAACATCATATAAATTTCAGGTGTACAGCATTGTAGTTTGACATCTGTATACTCTGTTGCAGTGATCTTCAACCCGGTGTACCACAAGAATTTTTAAAACATGCAATATCTGACTAGTCAAAGGCACTCACCTCTTTTTCCCTTAGATTGTCATATAAAAAAAAACGACAACAGCCAGCACAACTAATAGCTATCTGGTGTGAATGAATCAAAATTATACCTACTTTAAAAAATTTAAAAAAATGTTTATTGATTTTTAGAGAGAGAGAGAGAGAGAAAGAAAGAAACATCAGTTGGTTGCCTCTTACAGGCTCCCTGACTGGATTGAACCCACAGTGTGCCCTGACTGGGAATTGAACCCCCGACCTTTTGGTGTACAGCATGATGCGCCAACCGAGCCATATTGGTCAGGACAAATTACACTTATTTTTTTTGTCATATTGGCAAAATATATTTTTTGGTGTTTCACTGAATTTTAGTAATTAGTATATGTGTGCCATGAGATGGAAAAGGGTGAAAATTGCTGCTTTATTGGATGCCCATCACCCAAAGTCTAGTTTCCTTCCATTACTAATACATTTGTAGAATACAGTATTTTTACATTGAGAATACAGTATTTTTACATTGAGAATGGAAAGGATTGAAGCTGAAGGATAAAATTGAGGAATGTAAGAGAGGAAGAGTCAGGGAGCCCTGACTGGTGTGACTCAGTGGACTGAGTGCTGGCCTGCGAACCAAAGGGTCGTTGGTTCGATTCCCAGTCAGGGCACATGCCTGGGTTGCAGGCCAGGTCCCCAGTAGGAGGTGCATGAAAGGCAACCACACACTGATGTTTCTCTCCCTCTCTTTTGCCCTCCCTTCCCCTCTCTCAAAAAGTAAATGAATAAAATCTTTAAAAAAAAGTGAATGAGGTGACTCCTTTTATTTTTTATTTTTGTAGAAAATCGCATATAAACCATTTGAACTGGGAGCGGAGTTAAGTTTAAGATTAGAGTCTGGAAGGCAGGGGGAGCAGACTGTGGGAGTGGGCCATGAGATGTGCATGGTGCGCATGGGGCTGTACGGATTCCGATCAGTGTACTTGGAGTGGAGGGTTCTCGGGGTAGAGCACTCAAGGTAATGGATCCAGGTTGCAGAGGGTTTTGAGTGAATATGAGAAGAGAATGGTAGATGTCAAGCCATTACATTTTTTAACAGCTTTGTTGAGGTATAATTCCCACACCAAACAACTCACCCATTTAGAGTGTATAAATGTAGTATTTTTGAGTATAATCAGAGAATTGTGCAACCGTCACCGCAGTCAATTTTAGAACATTTTCATCACTCCCAAAAGAAACCTATTAGACTTCCCATTTCCCCCTAGTTCTCTCTGTTGTAGAAAGTAGTAATCCACTTTCTGCCTCTAAAGATTGTTCTGTTCTGAACGTTTCATATAAATGGAATAATATGTAGTCTTTTGTGACTAGGTTCTCTCACTTTGCATAATGTTTTCATGGTTTATCTGTTGTCATGTGTCTCAGTACTACTTTTTTCCTTAATCGTCATATAATATTCCAAGTACCACATTTTCTTTTTTCATTCATCAGATTTTGTGGACATTTAGGTTGCTTCAGCTTTTGACTGTTACAAATAATTATGAACATGTTTGTGTGGATGTGTGTTTTCTTCTCTCTCGGATATGTACTTAAGAGTACAGTTGCTGGGTTTTATGAGGTAGCTTGGTGTTTAACATTTTGAGGAACTGCCAAGCTGTTTTTCATAGTGACTGCCACTATTTTACATTTCTACCAGCATTTTACCGGCACTTAACACTTGTTATCTGTCTTTTTGATTATAGGCCATCATAGTGGGTGTGAAGTGGTATCTGACTGTGGTTTTGACTGGCTTTGCCTTGATGGCTAGTGATGTTGAGCATCTTCTTGGGTACTTGCCGTTTGTCTTTGGAAAAATGTCTGATCAAATTCTTTGCCCAATTTTTAATTTTTTTTTTGTTACTGAGTTGTAAGAGTTCTTTATAGGTTCTGGGTACAAGTCTCTCCTCAGATACGTTTGCAAGTATTCTCTCCCATTCAGTGGGTTGTCTTTTCACTGTCTTGATAGAGTTCTTTGAAGCCCCAAAGCTTTTAGTTTTGATAAAGTCTGATTTATCTGTTTTTCTTTTGTCACTTGTGCTTCTGTATTTTTTCTAAGAAGGCTTTACCTAACCCAAGGTGGTGAATTTTACTCCTTTGTTTTCTTCTAAGACTTTTATCATTTTAGCTCTTACATTTAGATCTTTGATCCATTTAGAGTTAATTTTTGTGCACAGTGTGAAGAAGGGGTTCCAAGTTTATTCTTCTGTATGTGAAATATCCCTTTTACTGAAAAGACTATTTCCTTATATTGAACTGTTGTGACATCTTGTCAAAAATTAGTTGCATTTCTTTTGTTTTGGTTTTTATTGGAAAACTGCTATGATAAAAACAGTATTTTTGAAGATTTTATTTGGTTGAGTTGTGCAAGTTGAAATAAGGAACAGGAAAGATTTGGAGAGTTGGAATGGTGTCACGGAACTATATGTAAGGTTTTATAATCCATTAAGGGCTTGAGATGGAGTGAGGCGTGCTATATAGAAAACATAGCCTATTTAATAAATGAACTTCGACCATTTCTACCTTTTGCGTAATGTCTAGAAAACAGGAGAGCTCCTCAAAACAGATTTTGACTACTTCTATTATTAAGGTAAATTCCTGTTAGGCAGTGATAGCTTTGTAAAAAATAAAGTATGGCATTTGATTATTTTGCTGTCCTGTAAAGAATTGAAATTGTGAACAAGTTATAAGTTCTTGGATTATTGTATTTCATATAGAGTGTTAGTTTTGTCCTAAGGCATTTATATAATTTTCAAGTGAAATTTGATTTTTTATTTATTAGGTTATACCCTTGGGCTATTCTAATGTATTATTATAAAGAAGCAAAATTAGGAAATAGTGCTAACCTCTGTCTGACAGGATTCTTTTTGCTATTTAGGAAAAGACCACATTAAAGAAGAATCTTTTTATAACCTTTCAGGTCTAATAAAAAACAGGGTTTATTTGCTTTGGTTGAAGATTTTCCACACACACAAAAAAACCCTCTTCACATGACTTGAAATATTATAGTTTGGGAACGTGGTTGCTGATTTTTATAGATTATATCTTTTTTGTTTTATAAATTATGCATATCTGTAGCTTAGCTTTTACTAAATATGCAAAGGAAGTGAGTCTTAATTAACCTTTGTAGAATTTTAATAACATCAAGTACCTGACTAATATTGTTGAGTCTTTTTGAGGCTGTTATATTCAGCTGATACTCTCAAAATTACATTGTTGATCTTTTTCAGAAATATAAGAATTTGGGACCAGCCCAGTTTCATGAGGTGACTACTATTTCAAAAGCAGACAGCAGTGTACTTGACCATAGCTCATTACCTTTTATGTTGTGACTGGGTGAATGTACTTGAATGTGGTACGTGTTAGGTAAGTCAGTGATCTCATTCTATACCTTTGAAAAAAAATCATAATAAAAAACATCCAAGCATATAAATATGCTTTAGCTTATTTCCCCTTTACATAGTCTGCTTGGGGGAACTCCTGGTCCCTTTCTCTGGCCCCTCTCCCAGGAACATTTGTTCCGAAGGCTGAGGGAGGGGAGGTGACTTGCCTAAGCATCAAGTTTATGTCAACTTAAACTAATTTTGAGGTCTTTAATAATAGTGACCACTTTGACTTATTAGTGGGGTGACCTTAGGTCCCCCTCTGTTACAGTCCTGGTTTGGACGATACATTATATGGTCACTCTATAACTAGTAACCATTTTATAACTTAGAAAGTTAGGAGTCTTTAGGAGTCTTTTTTTTTTTTCTTTTTTTAAAAATTTATTTTTAGACAGTGGGGAACGGTGGGAGAAACAGAGGGAGAGAAATATCAATGTGTGGTTGCCTCTTGGCGCGCCCCCTACTGGGGACCTAACCTGCAATGCAGGCATGTGCCCTGACTGGGAATCAAACCAGCGACCCGTTGGTTAGTAGGCTGGCACTCAGTCCCCTGAACTACACTAGCCAGGTTGAAAGTTAGGAGTCTTTATGCTATTTCTACATATGTTACTAAATGCCTTGTGAGTCATTAAAGCATTTTATGACACTTGGTCAAACAATTTATGTTTGATCTTGTAGTAATAAAGGTCTTAGAGTTTAGCATGTGAACTAAATAGGAACAAAGTATTGTCAGCCCCCTTTAAAAAAAAAAACGAACTTTATTTGAGCTAATTTTAGATTTATAGGTAAGCTGTCAAAATAGTAAGAAGAGTTCCCTTTAACCCCTCACCTCCTTTCTGTAATGTTAAATCTTTCATAATCATAGTACAGTTATCAAAAACAGGAAATTAACATAGATACAATATTACCACCTGAATTACAGACCTAATTAAGGTTTTTACTGTCCTTTTTTCTGTTCCAGGATCCTTATTGCATTTAGTTATTATTTCTCCTTAATCTCCTTTAGTTTAAGGTTGTTCCTCAGTCTTTCCTTATCTTTTATGACTTCTGTGTCTTTAAAGATATGAATTAGTTATTTTATAGAATGTCCCTCAGTTTGGGCTTACTCGATACTTTCTCATGCTAAGAATACCAAGATGAGTTCCTTCTCTGCATCGTATCAAGAAGTATGTGATGCTGACATGGTCGTGATTACCTGGATTACTGGTTCACTTGGGGTCTGGCTGTAGGTTTTTCTGCTCTGGAGTTACTGACTTTACCTTTCTAGTTGGTAAATATCTTGTGGGAGGCTTTGCAAATAATGCTTCTCAAATGTTGATCCACCAAGTTTAACAATTAGTAGATCTTATATTCAAATTTATTAAGTTTGTGGTTGCGTAATTGGGACTTTCTGTTTTCTCTCTTTCCTTCTACATTTATTCATTGTAATTCTGTGAGACACAGCTCTCTTTTCCACTTGTTAATTTTATTATTTATATCACTGTGGACTCATGTTTATGTATTTTATCCTGTGAGTTAAAATCCAGTACTATTAATATTTGTTTTGTTGCTCAAATTGTTCCAGTTTTGGCCTTTAGGAGTTCTGCACATTGGGTTCTGTGTTCTTTCAACAAGCCAACATTTTTTTGGTTTTTAAGCATTTCTTTACTTTCTGGCACCTTAAGATGTTCCAGCTCATCTTGTATTTTCCCTACCCCATTCCTGGGATCATCTACTTCTCCAAGACATGCTGATTCTTTTTATTGGAGAATGGCATTAATGGCAAAGATGGGCCTAGGTATGCTCATTGTTACTGGAATGTTTTGCTGCTTGGTACTCAGAGCTACGAGATACATGTGTGTAGAGTACTTTACCTACGTACACGCATCTATATATCTGTATTTGTCTGTATAGTATATTTATTAACCATGAGTTTATATTCTATTGCAATGCTACCCATTTTGTTTAACTTTCCCCTTTTCCTTATTTAACTTTCTCCAACAGTGGAAAACCTGGCTCTTAGATAACAGTCTATTTACTTATTTAATTATAGTATACACATAGCGCAGTTTGAGAATTGCTAACCCTATTCCTCTGCTTTTGGTTTTAGTTTATTTTATGGATATGTGAAACATTACTACGGTTCTGAGAGTCAGAGTTATGTTAAATAATAGTTTCAGAAGTGTTACTCCTCCTATCCCTGTTTCCCAGTTTATGTTTCCTTTCTTTTCTGCCCATACCTGTAGGTAACCAAACTCTTTAATTTCTGGTTTATCCTTCCTATATTTATTTTGACAAATGAGTGGATTCCCGTACATTTTCTTATATCCTCTTTCTTCATGTGATCGTGGACAAATCACAGCCTCTTTGAGGTCTGGTTTTCTCATCTGTAAAATAGGGGAAATAGTACCTCCTCTTTTTTCAAAGGCTTATGATAGTGATTGAGATAATGAAAGAGAAAATGCTTTTTAAACTTTATGATATGATGTAATTTATAAGATAATAGCATTAGTGGTTGCTGTCCAGGGAAATACACTCGACTTCTCTGTCATTGTAATAAACAGTACAAGAAGCATTTGTTACTGTTTATGAAAATTCCTAGTGTAAACAGTTTGAGAATTAAATATTTTTTTCTGTTGTCATTCTGATGTTCATTATTTTTACCAGTTTCCAATGTGGTTTCAGGTTATTGTAGCGTATCACTTGTAATTACTTTTTTTGTTTTTGAGCTTGGCCAGCATCTGAGTTCTCCAAGAATCATGCTTTTAATCCATACTAATATTTGGTCATATTTAAATAGGATCAATTACTGCTTATGTTAGCAGAGTAAATGAAAAAAGGAAGTATGTAGCAGTTTTTTTCCCCTTTTTTGTGGTTTCTATAGAGACTTTTATGTTTAGATTGTAATGGGACGGGGCAGGTCCAGTGTCTTTACTTCATTTCTGACAATTTGGTTTAGTCAGAAGATACAGGTGTTTTACATTCTTTATTTTTTAGATTTTATTTATTTATTTTTAAAGAGAGGGGAAGGGAGGGAGAAAGAGAAATATCAATGTGTGGTTGACTCTTGTGTGCACCCTACTCCCCAGTAGGCACATGCCCTGACTGGGAATTGAACCAGCGACCCTTTGGTTTGCAGGCCAATGCTCAATCCACTGAGAGACACCAGCTAGGTATTTTACATTCTTTGAGTTTGCCTAAGAATAAATTCTTTTGATGAGATTTAAGGTTCAAAGATGTACGATAGTTATCCCTGTGGAACCAACCCATGGATGAAGCACCTGATTGTTTTTTATTGTTCTTAAATTTTCAATGCCAGGTCTGGTGAATTGTTTTACTTGGAGGAATTAAATTGAAATAGAGATTAGATTATCATAAGTTATAGTTGATGTACACTTTAAACATAGGAACCCCTTAATTAACCATATATTTATCAAACATATAGTCTAGATACAGAAAGTAAGTCTACCCATGCTTTTAGTGACATTGAAGGCTTTGGCCCATCTGTTCATATGGTCCCATGTGTTAAACTTTGTGTCAGTTGTAAGGTCAGTTGGAAGGAACTCTCCAATTGACCAAATTGCCTTCAGAAACATACTGCTGGTTACTCTTCATTTTTCTCAGACTATGTGAAGAGAAGCCATTTTTCTTTTGTACTCCAGAGTCATACAGGGTGGAGCAGAAGTAGGTTTACAGTTGTTTGTAGGGAATATAATATAATATTTAATAAATAATAATACAAGAATAGACTGTTTTGCATACTCACAAGTGTAAACCTACTTTTGCCCCACCCTGTATTTATGAAAGTAGCATAGCTACTATTCATCCGAAGGCTCTGCTGAATGGCAAAGAACAACTGGTAATTGTAAGGCTAGGAAGCTCAGTGGAGAATGAAAGAACTAGTGGAATCTTAAGAGTAAGAGAAGTAGAAAAGGGAAGGGATACGGTGGTCATTGTTTTGATACCATAGATTGAGCTAAGTGCCTGATGGTTAGAGGAAAACCAATAATTGTTTATTAAATTGCTGAAGGAGAAAGTGTTTGCTAATAACAATTTTTGAAGACCTAAGACCCACTGACCTGTTCGGTCATTAGAAGAAGATGAGGATTGTGCAGGATGGATGGAGATGGATAGGAGACTACATGGCAGGCCCATTGAAGGGTTTCCAAGGTTTGATTGATGCAGCGCAGTCCAGAGGGAGTGAAAAGGAGAGGGGATCGTGTCATGAAAGCTATCAAAGGTAGAGGTTTAGAGTATCCTTGGTGAGAGAAAAAATAGTTAGAACTGATCTTTTAATAGATTTTATTTATTTATTTTTAGGGAGAGGGGAAGGGAGGGAGGAAAAAAGGGGAGAAACATCAGTGTGTGGTTGCCTCTCACCTGGCCCCCACTGGGGGACCTGGCCCGCAACCCAGGCACGTGTCCTGACTGGGATCAAACTGGCGACCCTTTGGTTCACAGCCCATGCTCAATCCACTGAGCTACACCAGCCAGGGCTTAAAATTGATTTCAAGACTTTGAGACTAGAAATGTTGATGGAGTATCAAAGATACAGGATTTAATTTTATGTCATGATATGAGTTAGTGGGCAGATAAATTCAGTTTAGGACATGTTGGATTTGAAACGAGTGGAACATCTTCTCTTATTCTTTTAACAAATGGAGATAACTGGACCTGTTTGGATATAGAGTGATGGGAGTCAGATGAGCAGAAAGGGCTGGAAAAACGAATGTGTGAAAACAGAAGCATAACAGAGACAGTGAAGAGAAAAGCAAAAGTTCTGAGTCATCCATGCAGTATCTGGTGATTTGATGCAGATGATGAAGCTACAGAAAGAGGAAGAAGCTACTAAGAGGAAAGAGGACCAAGAAAAGCACAGTCTGGTTAATTAAGCTTTCCAGATTAGGTTCCCACTGAGTTTTATGTAGTTGGAGAAAGTGACATTTGATAAAGCTCTGAACTTTGCCTAAGTAACTGTTCCTACATTTAAGGAAGATTAGGAACTGAGAAATTTCTTTTGCTTTTTTCTTTAAAATTTTTTAAAAATTGTTTGAGAGAGAGAAGCATTGATTTGTTGTTCCACTTATTTATGCATTCATTGGTTGATTCCTGTGTATGCCCTGACCAGGCAGGGATCAAACCTGGAACCTTTTGGTGTACGGGACAATGCTCCAACCAACTGACCCACCACCCGCCCACAGCAATGACCACATATTTTATAATACAAGAAATTTAGAAGTACTTAAATCTCTTTCTATATACTTAAGCTACTCATAGGCTGCTATTGGGATTCTGGGCAGCCATTATTATGAAATTATTAATTTGAATTCACATTTTTAATAAAAGATATTTATATGCTAATCAGGAATTAAGCATAGCATAATAAATTCATTGTCACCACCTTTAATTGATAAATTTTAAGCAGAAGAAAAGGAACTGATGTTTGAGTTAGCTATTCTTAACCTTATTAGTTTGGATTGATGTATAATTTCTTAGGCTTTTTGAAATAATGGAAGTAGATTCCGGATGATGAATCTGTGTACCAAAGGAGCCTTGACTCACACGTTGGGAACTGCTTTGTTCAGTATTGGTACCGACTGGGAACTGGTTATTTGGCAGAGTTGGGATACTTTCTTCATAGGTTTTATAGAGAAGTGCTTTCTGTTTTCTTGCTATGTATTCTAGCTTAATCAATAGCACTGACAGTGTGTCTTGAGATAAGTGCTGAAGAATTAGAAATAAGACATAGCGTTGGCCCTCAAGAAATTTAGAGCCCTAGCATAGGAGACAGATACATAGGAAGGGAAGTAAACAGAAGTCAAGCATAGGACCTGTGGGAGCTCTGAGAAGGGTCACTTAGGCATGAGGGTAGAAGAGAATTGGGAGGAATGAGGGGAGAGACTTCCTAGCGAAGGGGACACCTCCAAACTGAATCTGGAAGGATGAATGAGCCATAGATGGTGGTAGGAGAGAAAGTATTCCAGCTGGGCATCAGCACATAAACTCAGGACAGTGAAAGATGACTTGTTCCATTGCTAGAGCAACTGTGGAGAGGGATAATCAGAGGCTGTAGAAAGGACCTTCTAAACTATGCTAAGGAGCTTGGATTTCACCCAGATGACAGTGGGAAGCCATCAAAGCTGTAGGCTGGAGAGGGATAATGGCCAACTTGTGTTTTAGAAGGATGCTTCTGGAAGGTTGCAGGAAGGAGATTGGGTCATATATGTTGTAAATAATTCAAATCCAAGAATGATGTTGAGTTTTAATTTTTACTTGGGACTTTAAAAATAGTTTGTACATACTTTTTCTAAGATGACTTTTAGTTTGTTTACTCTTTTATCTGCAATTTTCCAAATTTATGAAACATGTAGGTATTTTTGTTCCAGAAAACTTAAGAGCCAGGTAAATTTCCATGCTTGTTACCCAACCTGCATTTAAGGATTA
>VMDR010014408.1:0-23587 GCA_007922815.1 Macrotus californicus | reverse complement strand
TTATAATTAGATCATCCATGCATCCTTGATAAGCAGGATTCTCAATGACAACCCCATAGCACTGAATTTTAATTGAAAATATCACTATGAACTCACATAGCATCTAATCTTTATATACAAATATTTCAATGAGTATACCTAGCACCCAGATTGTAGATTTGAAATACTGTTTTGTGTTAAAGAAAACCAAAGTGGCTGAACAAATTACCAACTGGAGGCTTAAGACAACAAAGATTTATTTTCTCAGATTTCTAGAGGACAGATGTCTGGAATCAGAATGTCACCAGGGCCATACTTCCTCTGAGAGCTCTAGGGGAGAATAATTCCCGTTTCCTCCAAGCTCCTGGTGTCTTCAAGCACTCCTTGGTTTCCAGCAGCATCACTCCAATGTCTGCCTCTGTCTTCACATGGCCTTGCCAGTGTGTTTGTCTTACTCTCTTCTGTCTTTTGAAAAGACACATCATTAGATTTAGGGTGCAACCCAATCCACGTTGAACTCATCTGGAAATCTTTAACTTAACTAAATCTGCGGAGACTGTTTTTCAGAATAAATCATATTCACAGGTTCCAGGAGAATATATATTAGGGGGCCACCATTCAACCTTCTAAACCTTGTTTGACCACTGGGCCCCTAAAATTCATGTCTAACTAACATGCAAAATGCATTCACCCCATGACAACATTACCAAAAGTCTAAGTCCATTGTAGCAGCAACTCTAAAATCTCATCTAAATGTCATTTATAGTCCCAAATCTCACCTAAATGAGGTGAGGGTGAGACTCTGGAGAGGATCCATCCTGTGACAAAATTCTTCTCTATCTGTAGACCTGTAAAACTAGAAAACAAGTTATCTCTTTCCCAAATACAGTGTTTGGACAGGCACAGGGCAGACATTCCCATTGCAAAAGAGATACTGGAAGAAATAAGGGAGTCACCAGTCCAAGCAAGTTCCAAATCCAGCAGGACAAATTCCTTTGGATTTCAAGGCATGAAAATAGTCGTCTCTGGCCCAAAGCTCTGCCCTCTGGCTCTGTGATGAGACCTTGCCTGTCTTTGCCACCACAGTTCTGCCCTTGGAGACATTCTTTTTTTTAAAGGGTAACACATGTTTGCAATAAAGTAGTCTTATCAGCCAGTTTCCCAACTATAGATTGCCAAACACCTTCCTTCATTTTGTTCTCTATCTGTTCCCTTTAGTCCAAGCTGACATGTTTCTACTAATACAACATTCTCAAATACCTTGTGGGCTTCCTGTGTATGTTATGGAGGTCTAGTCCATTACACAAGAGGGTGCTCCCCAGATCTTTCCTGGATAGCCCCATTGTTATTCCAGGCTTCAGCTGAGATGTTTGAGTAAACCCATAAGTCACATGCCTAATCTCTTAAGCCACATCCTTGATCCTCTCTCCAGAGCATGGTTTTCCAGCAATAAACTTCCTAATATTAGCATCCTTTGCGATCTGGATAGTGGGAGAACCTCCCAAATCATCAAGTGCTTTTTTTTTTTTTTTTTTTTTGCTTAACAATTTCTTCCTCCCATTTACTTCTTTCCTTCACATTTTATTATAAGCAACAAGGAGAAACCAGGCTGCTCTGTTCATACTTTCCTTGGAAATCTCCTGAGCTAAACACCCAAGTTCATCACTTGTGAGTTCTGCTTTCATCCAACAATAGAACACAATTCAGCCAAGTTTTCTACCACTTTATAACAAGGATTGCCTTTCCTCTAGCTACTAATACTGTGTTCCTCATTTCCTTCTGAGATCTCACCAGAAGAACCTTTAACATTCTATTAAGATTCTGTTCATGACTATGTTTATATATGAATATAAATACATGCATATAGACTCATTCTCTAAAATGATAGCTTTCTCTACTATACTCTTCACTTCCTTCTAGGCTCTCATAAGAATTGCTGTTAACATCCAGATTTCTACGACCCATCTGTTCAAGGAAATCTAGGCTTCTTTTTCTATCCTTTTATCTCAAAATTCTTCTAGCCTCTATCCATCAACCAAGTCCAAAGCCACTCTGCACACTTTTCGCTTTCATTACAGCAGCATCCCTCTTCCCAAAGCCCACATCTGTGTTGGTTGCCTAGGGTTACCACAAACTTGGTGGCTTACAACAACAGGACTTATTTCCTCAGAGTTCTGAAAGTCAGAAGTCTGCAGGACAGGCCACTCTCACTCTGGACGTTTGGGGGAGAACCCTTCCTTGCCTCTTTCAGTTTATGGGGGCTCCATGGGTCCTGTGGCTTGTGGAAGCACAACTCCAATCTCTGCCTCTGTTTTCACATGGCCTTCTTCTGTGCCTGCATGTCTCAAATCTTCCACTCCTTTGTCTTTAAAGGAAATCACCAGTCATTGGATTTAGAGCCCACACTAAATCCAGGATGATCTGGAGATCTTCTAATTACCTATGCAAAGACCCTATTTCCAAATAGAGTCACGTGAACATATACTTTTGAAGGCTACAATTCATCCTACTACAAGGGCTTTTGGGGAGAAACGATTATAAATATGGAGCATTAAGTGCATGTGATGAGCCAGGAACATCTTGACACACCAGATAGAAAAGCTATCAGAGACTACAAAGGTCATGTCTTAAGAACTCAGGAGCCACTTTGAAGAGGATCCCATTGTCCAAAAATGAAACAGTAAGGGCATCAATGAAGACAAGAAACACAATGTCTTGAGAATCATCAAACATCTTTAAATTCATGAGTTCTAAGTAATTTTTTTAATTGGGTTTGTTATCTCATGAAGATAACAGAACATCAACTTGCTATCTTGAAACCTAGATAAATAATATGAAAGAATCAAGCATTTATCTTTCTTTTCCTATATGAACTGTACCACTGAGTAATCAAATATTAGATAAGGAGTATCTCCTTATGAAAATTATTACAGTTAACAGGCAGGAAAAAAAATTACAGAATTTTATTATCACTATTTTGCAGCCACTATGAATGAATGGATCTAGGCATTGAACATCAATAGCATGTAACATCAAGCAAGAACATAAATCAGACATCAGTCTTCCAGGTGAAAGATTGATAGTCTTACCAAAGGGATGGAGCCTCTGGATCAGGGGTCTGACCAACCCTCTGAATCCTATTGTCCATTTGCAGAAAACACAGAGAACAGAATGACATATTGAACTGTATCATAATTCTGCAAATAGCAGAATCCAAACTATGAAACTCTATGACTTATTTCACATATAAATTGTAAGCAAGAACAGAAACAGGAGGATCTATACATTTAACAAAAAAGATACATAGAATTTCTAAAAATAGGCAGACTAAAACTACCATGGCAAGGGATGAACACTTAGATAACAGAACCATCAAGAAATGCAAGAGGGTGAGTTTTATAATTAAAGAAGTCCAGAAAAGAGAGTTTAATTGAGGGTGTGGTCAAAATGTCAGTGCTGCTGAGATTGGCAAAGATGGCTATCTAAAAGATGTCTTATTCATGTGTGTTTTCTTAATGTCTAAGAAAATGTTTGGCATATAGTCGGAACTCAATAAACATAAATTTCCATGGTGTGGCCATTCTAATACCTGAGAGTCTCACTCCAACATTTTTGGAGTTGTAAAAAATGCAAAAAGAATATACAAGAAATAAGGGAGGGAGGGAGAGAAGAAAAGAGGGAGGGAGGAAAGGAAGTAAAAATAGGGAAAAAGAAGGAAAAAAATATCTCACTCACCCAAATGTTCCATGCAGCCCCCATGTGTCTCCATTCCAGCTCACTGGAATTATCTTATAAAACAAGGCACAATCCAAGTTTTCCCAGACTGCATATGCCTGTAGGATATAGCAACAATGAAAATTCAATTTCCTGGATCTTAGGCCCATGTGAGAATGCAGGATTTCCAGCTCCTTAGAGGACGCCCTCCCTGCCCTACCCCACCCTGGCCCCCATCACCGAAAGTGTCTCTAAAACCCAAGATGTGCCTCACATGTGCTTATGATGGGACGCTGCTATTTTCCCCTGTCTTTTACTGGGTGACGCAGCTCCTCATCCTGTCATTAAAAGAACATTGAGGTCTTGGCTGGTGTGGCTCAGTTAGTAGGAACTTCATCCCATAATCAAAAGGTTGCAGGTTTGATTCCAGGTCAGGCCACATGCCTAGGTTGCCGGTGTGATCCCTGGTCTGGATGTGTACAGGAGGCAACCAATGTCAATGTTATTTCTCACTTCGATGTCTCTCTTCCTTTCTATCTCTAAAAGCAATGAAAAAAATGTCCTCAGCTGATGATACAAATAAATAAATGAATAATAAAATTTAAAATAAAATAAAATATATGAAAAGGCATTGGGGTCTCCTGCCGGATGCAGTTGTTTATTTCCCACCTATCACCAGGTGCTGGAGGCCCCAGCAGGGGTTATTCCTCTACCAGCTATGCCACTGAAGTCTTCTGTCAAGCATCATGACTAAACAGCCAGAGCCCTCCAAGTGCCAAAATTCCATGGTTACTTGTGGGCAACTGTGCCCTCTCCTTTGTGCTCTCATCTGGTAGAGGTGCCCAAAGCAGTGTTGCATCTGCTTCCATCATCTTATAGACTTGAGTGGAAGAGTTCCTTCAATTTTTTACTCACAAACCTCTTTCTCTCTCTAGGATTCAGACGTATGGTTGCTGTAACTATCTTTTCATATTTATCCATTCATTTCATAAATGGGGCTAAGTGTTAAAGAGTGCTTACTTTAAAAATTAAACAGAAATGAACTAGAGGACTGAAATGGGTTATATATTATTTAAGTCAGCCCAGAAGTCATTTTGCAACAAGTTCCACGGGTATATTCTTGACAATCAAAGCAGCTGCCATTCTCAGTTCTTTAGTGTCCCACCATTGTCATAACTCAGCTACTTTCTCTGTCTCTGATCATCTCGGGGCATCTTTCTGCCTCTGTTTCAAATACCAGGCTACAGATACTCTTTCCACACCTCCAAGTCAAACTCTAGAGAAAGAAATTGATTGGTTAAGCTAATTACCATTGGTCTTATGTGGACATTCGTGTCAGGACATCTCACTAATCCATCTTCGAATCGGCAGTGGTCACAAAGTAACGTCATGTGGTCCCTGAAGGGACCTATGAGGGCAGCAGGCACTCTCAGGCATGAATTGCCTCCACTAGGAAATGAGAATTCCTGTACCTAGTGAGTCAGAGAACACACTCTGAATGGTTTCCGTGTTTTGAATGCGTCGGAACTTTCTTTATGGCTCAGTGGATGCGCGATTTTGGTAAATGTTCCATGTGCATCAGGTTTCCTCTATTTCCAACTAAGGGCTAACCTTAGTTTAGAAATGTCTAAGTTCCCTTCTGATATTACGTGTGTGTGATTCGAAGCATAAAGCAAGCAACCGGTGAACAGTTAGCTCAAGTTCTTATTTTTCTTCCAGTTAACTCTACCCCTCATTTTTCAAAATTTAACAACTATTGCTTCCAGTTAAAAACTGAAAGAAAAAACAAAGACATTTGTATTCCCTCGCGAAGCTCTGCGTTCTTCTCATTGACAAGCGGAGACGCAGGCCGCTGCTAGCCCGCACTGTTCAAGCAGGCAACGCGCGAGCCGCTGCCCCTACCCGCCCGCCCTGAAACTCATGCGCACCGCCACCCCTGCTGGGGCTGCCCCGGCGACGGCCGAGGGGCGGGGCCCGCCGCGGCGCGCTGACGTCAGAGAGGGCTGCGACGCTGCCGGTCGGCCGCGGCGCTGACGGCGGTAGTCGGTGTGTGCTCGGAGCCGGGCCTGGGCAGCGGCGGCGTCGTAGGAGCTCGCGCAGCGTCCGCCGGCTCCGGGGCGGGGGCTGCGGAAGCGAAGCCCCCTCCCCGGGGAGGCGGGGCCTGGGGGAGCTCCCCGGGAGGGGAGCGGCGACGGCCGGGGAGGATGCATCAGAAGCTGCTGAAGAGCGCGCACTACATCGAGCTGGGCAGCTACCAGTACTGGCCGGTCCTGGTGCCCCGCGGCATCCGCCTGTACACCTACGAGCAGATCCCCGTGTCCCTCAAGGACAACCCGTACATCACCGACGGCTACCGGGCTTACCTGCCCTCCAGGCTGTGCATCAAAAGGTACAGTCTGGCCGCCTCCGCGGGGCGCGCCTGGGAGACGCGCCGGCCGCCCCTCCTCCTCACCTACCCGGTTTTGTCTGGTCTCCCCGCTGCTTTCCCCGCTGTTTTCCTTGCCCATCCTTTTCATCCTTTTCTGCCACCTCTCCTCTCTTGTTATCTTCCCTCCTCCGCCGCCGAAATAATCATGATAACAATTATCTTGATTACCAACACTCCTTTGGCGCTTTGCTGTTTACGAAGGGCTTTTACATCTTTTATTCCTTTCGGTGCCTGGTGGGATCTAAGTACTTGGACACCTCACTGACAGTGCTTGGGCCACACTTGCCCCTGTGTATACCTAAGCTTTATTTTTAGAGCAACCCTATAGAAATGTGGACCTTTGGGGGCAGGTAAATGCCTATATAATAGGAAACAAGTTCACATTGTCATGTACATATATATGTATATTTAGAAACCCCTGACTGATTCATTCGGTAGGTACTATGGAGTCCTTGCTGTGTGTCAGGGACTTCAACCAGGTGACACAGAGAACAGCAGACAGGGTTCTTGTTTCATTACGCTGCTAAGGTCCAGCCTGAGTGACACGCATTAAAAAGATAATTACACTATTACATAATAACCTTTGTGGAAAACCACTGTGTAGAAAAGCACGTTAGCAAAGAGAGCCTATAAAGGACACTGCTCTCCTAGAGCACTATAGAAGCAACTCTGAATTCCTCCATCATCTAAATCTTTGAAACCAAAAGTACCTTGAAAGCCTGGGTTTAAAAAAAAAATTGAAAAATTAATTCTTACGAGAGCTAAATTAATTTTTAACAGAATTTCTGTTAAAATTCACTGTATGTACTTAAATGCTGGATCCCACTTCAAGAGAATTACTACAGATGTTGGCTAGCTCCAGGTCGCAAACCCCAGTGCTGGAATGTGGGCTGTTGAATAGCCGGGGCAGCAACCACATGTCTGACTCCTGCTCTTTTCAGCATGGTCTTTACCCACGTCCCTTGAAAGGAGTATTTCCGAAACTCACAGTCACAAGGTAACATCACGGTCCATCCCTTCTTGACTTTAATGGATGGCCCACAAGACTTCACAATTTGAATTCTAAGTAATCTTTTCCTCCCCAGTGTCTCCTGTGTATAAGTTACTACACAAGAAAGCAGAGTTGGGCCCTGCTGTGGGTGTAAATCTTCACAAGGATGGAGCAGGTAGTGAATTGCTCCAAATATTTTGTACCCATCCAGCAGTGGTCCTCTGCATTCTGATATTAGATTCCAAATCTAAATAGAGAAATGAAATCCAGTGCTTTAGACTTGGGCTGCTGAGTCAAAAAATACTTGGGTATCCAGATCTGCCACTTAACAGCTGTGGGACCTTGAACAAAAGTTAACCTCTCTCAGCCTTATTTTCTCTATTTATAAAAGTGAGGATGATCACAGTAGCTACTTCAGAAAGTACAGTAATGTGGATTAAATGAGATTATATATGTAAAACCCTACACAGGCCTAAACACACAATGAATGGTACCTTATCCTGATCATTGAGTTCAAAGATGAACAGATGACGGTGGAGATGACAATTGATTTTGAAGCTGAAGAGAATCTGGGCCTCGCTTCTCAGAGATTAAGAGTATGTCCCCTACTGGGGATATTCTTCTTAGTGCTCTTCCCTCCAGCTTGGCCTTCCCAGTTTTAGCCGTCGCCCTCTTTCAGCTGTCAGGCATGACCAGGACAGATTTTAGAAATGAGAGGTATTGTGTCACAGCCATTCTGCCAGTACTCTGTTACTTGGAAGGAACACACCAAGATTGTGTCTCCCAGTTCAGTTAGCCAGGTTATACTGAGTTTCACAAAATGGAAAGTTCTAAAGCAACAGGCAGAGCATAGTATGGTCAGCACAGACCTGTAGTTAGATGTGTTCTCTCCCATTCCTGCATCCTGTCCCCCCCACAACACACACAATATCAGCAGTGTTTATACTGGGTGCTTGTACAGAGTACAGCCTGAAACTCATGAGACAAGACTCACTTTCTTCTTGATCGTTTGATAGTGTGAGACCCCGCTGTTTTTGATGTGGGAAAAGAAGAACCTGGGTGACTGCCGCCAGTTCACAGTGGGTTGGGCTTATATGTTAACGCTTACTGATAAGGATTCTGAATCAGTGAAAGTCAAAGACCTTAGTTTAGAAAGACTATATTTTGCAAGGAAAATGCAAGAGTATTTTAATTTTTTGTCATGATACCACCTTTCAATAAATAATCAGATGAGCTCTGTCCCCAGTAGAAGAAACATTTCACAGAATTAAGGAAGGGCTGGGAGGGACTTGCAGCAACATCTGGTCCAGCTCCCCTGTTTGATAGACAAAGAAACTGAAGCCACAGAGGTTCAGTGACTTGCTCGTGACCACAGAGCTAACTTGCTACAGAGGAGGTGAAGGGACTGTAGGCCTTTTGACTTGTGGTCAGGCTACACCAGCCACTTGTGCTGCCAAAACTACTTAAAGTCAAACCAGTTAGTCAGCATTTTGAAAGACGGCAGATAGTACGGATAATAAAAGTAACCAGTTGTTCCTAAAATGAACATGCCACCTGGAAAATGGTATGGTTTCAAAATAATCATAGCAAAGTTGTTCAGCATGCCTGTCTTAAAGGTATTTCCAGTGAACCCGCTTGTATTTATTCTCCTCCTCTCAAGTCCAGTTAATTTTGTATTTGCATTGAATGAATACTAAGAAGGTATTCTAAGTTCGTATCTAACTAACACTGAGAAGGTTTTCAGAGATTTATTATTGAACATCAAAGTATGCTAGGTAGTAACAGTTTTAATCTGCACATTTATTTCTGTAGACATTTAGCATCTAATTTGAGCAAGGCACTGTGTTTGGAACAGTGGTATCATAAAGATGGATAGTGTCAGCCATCAGGGAGCTAATAGACTGGTGAATGAGATGGAATTTATCCATGAATAACTACAATGTGAGGAAGAAAATGGTCAATATGGTAATACAGGTGAGCACCAAAAAACCTCTAAGATCCTAAGATTGGTTATGGAAAAACTTAAAGAGAGATTAATTAGACTAAATGATGTATCAGATTTAGAAAGGCTTTTGCGGTTAAGGGCTTAAAGTAACCAGTGTTGGGTAACCCAGAAAAATTGTCCCTACCCTTTTAAATGCTTATGGTGAGTGAGCCACTTTGATTCTGAAGTGCCTGGTTTTTTTCTACTTGTTTTCCAGTTTGTTTATTTTATCTAATGAGACAGTAAACATCTGGAGTCATCTGCTGGGTTTCTTTCTCTTCTTCACACTGGGAATATATGACATGACATCCGTGTTACCTTCGGCAAGTGCCTCCAGAGAAGATTTTGTAATTTGTTCTATCTGTCTTTTCTGCTTCCAGGTAAGTCATTTCACAAGCACTGTTACTGGTAAAGAGAACTTGAATCAGACAGGCTTGGGCAGGTGACCTTACTTCATACCCACCACTTGCTTTAAAAGCCCCAAAATGGTATGTAGGCTAGCTTACTCACTTTTATAGTACACACACAAAGAGTATGTTTTATGAAAGTACATTTGGATGTTATCATTGACGTATATTTGAAATCTGATAAGTTTTAAAGATTGAGAACATTTCTTTGTTCCCTTTTCTCCTTCCCCTTTTAGGAATCTCTGATTGTACTGCGTTTTGACTGAAGTGGGACCCTAGCATCTGCTTAAAACTTGTTGGAGAAGATTTCTCATTTCTCATCTTTTTCCTGTTTATGTGTGTGATTTTGTATTTGTTGTTTCCATACCATCTTAACTTTAATGTCTTCCTTTGCTGGTGTTGACCTTTTCTATTCCTGTAATGTTAATTTCCTTTGGTCCTTTCACATTTGCCTGATTCCAGACACTCCACTTTCTCCTCCTGCGTCTTGTATTTGTTAGTTCTTTTGCATTTTTCTTCAAAAGTCTACAATAGTATCAAATACAGCCGGTAGAAGTTGTATTAATAGTTTTTCAAACAGATAATTCTAAAAAAGAAAACACGTGGACCAAAATCCTGTTGACATTTTTAAATTTAAAAAAAATTCACAAAGTACAGAAAATCACAAAAATGAAAAGAAATGAAGTCCTCCCACTTCCTCCAAACATAGGCCAGCACTCCCTGCAGCTAACCTGTCGCTACTTGACTTGAAAGATGAACCTGTAAGCGGGCTGCACAGATGTTGCTTTTATTATGTATCGTTTAATCTCAGAACTTTACCTTTTGACTCAAATTAAAACTTTGGAACTAAATGATTAAGAAACATATCAGAAAAATCTCCCTCCCCCCCACCACCACCTATTTTTTTTACAATTCTAGTTTCTAGAATAAGATTTCAAAGTTCTTTGAAGGAAAGAATACTCTGTATTTTTGTGTTATTATTAGAAAATTAACTTTTAAGTATTTTTTAAAGTATTCTCTTTCTCAGTTTCAATTCTTGTCCTGATTGAAGCCTGAATATCTCTTAAAATCCATCACTAGTTTTAAAATGAATCAATTACTTCATAGTTAAAGTTTTAGATATATCAACACAGACTGAGGTGCTCTCAATAATCATTAATTTGCAGAACTGGTTTTTACTCTCCTGTTATGTAGATATTAACTACTTTGAGAATCTCACATGTTTCCTACCCCTAGGGCCTGCCCTTTATCCCTTTACAGCCCAGCCTCAGCTGATATTAGTTCGGAGAATACATACAAATTTTCATATTGGCCTAAATAAACAATGCATTACAAAACTATAAAGATGAACTGATTACAAACCGTCAATAAAGAAGCACCCGAAGTATTGCAGTGACCTGCCCAGGGTGGTTCGGCAGGACAGAAAAACCCTGGTCTCCCAACTGGCAGTACAATGACCTTTTTGTTACTATAAACTTGCTAAAGACAAGCGGGTACATCTTCCCTACTCAAAAATATCATTGCTGATATTTTTATGGAATTATACGTATCACTTGTTCACCCAATTCTCCCAAACTCTTAGAATCAGCAGGTAGCATGGTAAACCATAAATATATGTATTAATATTGATTTACATTTAGTTTTTAAAACACATTAACATTTTTTTCTCTTTTCACTTTTACTCATTTTATACACCCAGTGCTTTTCTCCCAACCAAATTAATAGAGTGCATTCTGAATAACAGAATGTGATTTCAGGGGCTCTGAACTTTCCCAGAGGTCTTTCTGTCTTAGCAAAGAGTAGAATCTGTTAGTGTCTTTCCCTCAATTCAGTTCGTGTATATCCAGTTCAACAAATATTTTTAAATGCCTCCTATCTAAGTCCAGATACTAACCTAGGCATCGGGAATACCATGCTGAACAAAGCCAGCCTGGCATAAAGATCAGGGCACTCAGGGAGGAGGGCAGAAGGGAGAGTGAGGCAGAACATTTAAGTAGAAACAATAGTTTTTATAAAGGCCCAGAAGCAAGAGATAGCTTAGCACTTTCTGAACTTGCAGCGGTTGGACTCTGTGGTCAGACCCTGGGAGGGAGAGTTGAGAAGGGTAAGGTGGGAGAGAGGCAGGAGCCAGAGGTACTTGGTTATCATGCCAAGGCGTTTAGACACAGGATGTCACGGATGTCGCACTGTCTGTCTACCCTGATGGAGGGAGATGTTTTACAGAAGAAAGCAAACATACTCAATTTGCCAGATCATTTTCAGTCAGTTTTTTTAAGGAACTAACAATAACACATGCCTTTAAAAGAAGACATACTGTATTTTGCTATGTATCATGTGCACTTTTTCACTCAGATTTTTGAGGGGAGAATAAGGATGTGCATTATACATGGGTGTAATAATTCCGTGTATAATGTGCACAAAACCATGGGTGCATATTATACATGGCAAAATACAGTACTAAGTGTAGATTAACCTAAAACTAAAAATTCAGTGCTCTCTATTAACACTGTGTGTTGTACTTTCCCTTCAGTACTGTAGTTTTTCCTTTTATTTTCTTGTTCACAAAGAAATTAGCTTTATTGTTTTTTATTACCACTGTAAGGTATACTCATGAAAAAAATCAAGCAAACAAAAATGTACGTGGAAGACAGGAAAAGTCACTTGAAATTCCACTTCCCAGAGGTAACCACATTGGAAATTTGGGTTAAAAGTCCTCCTGACCTTGTGTATGCACAGCTGCCTCACAACCTGCCTCCTGCACGCCTGCCTGCGTCCAGGCTGTGGTCCTCTCCACATGCTGTGTGTCAGCCCTCACTGTGACAATGAGATCTTCCCCTTCAGTGAGAATACATACTTTGATAATTTTCTGCATTGACTGTGTTTAATCTCAAGGATAATCTGAGAGAACAAATAACCAGACTTCTACAATTATGTTTAATTGGGTCAGTAAACTGACTTGTAGCTTAGTAGCCAAAGCCATAGACAAGTAGGGATTTTAGACTGGATGAAAAAATGAGGTTGTGGCGAGGTGCACTGTTTTGAATATTGATATTGAGGCTGTGGGGACTGATTAGGTTCAATGACCCAATTATAGAACAGCTGGAGGACCATTTATCTGCCTCAGCAGTTGCTTACAAATGTTTATCAGTTTGACCTACTTCATATTGTTTATCTGTCCTGTTTTCTCCACCCCCACTGTCACTGGCCTAGCGTGGGCTCTGGCTGCTCCCCAGGGCTACTCCTGTAACCTCATCTCTCAGCCTTGCTGTAAGGGTGCGCTCACAGTCTTCAGTAGTATCACGCCTAGCCCATAACATTGAGGTTAAAACTTCTTGATGTCTATAACTTTTCCTAATTGTGTCTGAAGAAGGCCACATGACACTGCTCAGTGGTTCTGTCTCTCAACGTGTTGCTTTCCTGTGACCCCCCAATAACCACGTGCACATCCTTGCTTGTGTCCTTGACGAATGCCAGATCAGCCGTTTACCATTCGGCTCAAGGTGTGTCCACCCACAACTCCCACTTCCCAGATGCACACACCCACAGAGCCAGTGTCCCCCTCCCATTTCCTCGTGCTGCTCTGCACTGACATTTCCTGTAGGACTCCTCACGTCACTTGTTCGCTTGTTTTGGGAAAAGCTGAGAGTAGAGGTTGCATCCTTGTATCCCTAACGCATGGCACGCGTAGAGATTTAATGTCTGCAGGGAGTTCCACCCTAGAAATCTTAGCAGTTTCCAGAGCAGCCCATCGAATCAGATTAGTTTGCTCTCAATTTGACAATTATATAAACAAAAGTCATAATTATTTTTTCTTGGATACAGCAAAGTAAACTACACAATGAAATCTCATACAGGCATGAAAATCTTACATGAAAAAAAGCAAACTTCAGAACCGAATGTTTAAGTGACTCCATCTGATTAATTTAAAACCAGTATATTTGTATTATTTGTGCGTGCAGACTTCTATATTATACGTCTTTGATATACTGAGTGAAAATATCTGAAATGACGTAGCTATTATGAGTCGCTACCTTTGGGGGACAGATTTGAACAGGAAGGGTTTACTTTTTAGCCTCATACAATTCTGTGTTCTTTGACTTTTTTTAAGGACATGTGTTACTTATAAATACTATTTTACAAAGAAATCTCATTCATGGACCAAAATAAGCCTCTGGATATTTTTAAAACATTCATATTGCATAATTTTCTATTGTGCTGTTTATTTTAAATTTTTATATTATAAAATAGCTGTCATTTTAAATGTTTTTCTTTATGTGATTGTTATCCCCATTTTACCCATGAGGAAACTGAGGCTTGCAGAAATGACACACCTTGCCCGACTGAGGGTCCAGAGCTGAGCTCCAAGCCCAAGTGTGTTTGACTGGAAAGCCTGGGCTGGACCTGACCACTTCCTGAACAGCACACATGAGCTGGTTTAATTTCCTTGTGTTTCACTTTAGTTTTTCTTGTTTCACTTTCAGTTATTTTTGTTTTATTTTCCATAGGTCTGTATGCTTTGCTCTGTGGGCTATCATCTTTTTTCCTGCCATCGATCAGAAAAAACCTGTCGAAGATGGATGGCATTAGATTATGCAGGAATTTCTATTGGAATACTGGGCTGTTACGTCTCTGGAGTATTTTATGCATTTTATTGTAATAATGTAAGTAATTTAAAACATTTTTCATTCTACCTTTCGTATAGGTCTGGGTTTTCATGCCATTGTTCTTTGAAATTCTGAACAAGCACATGAGTAACTTACGGAAGGACACAGAAGAGTTTTGCGGAGACTTGCTCCTGCGCAGTACCAGAAGACTGTCAGTCAGCATGGCAGCAGTGCAAAACTAGCACGGGGGGAATAAATTCGGTTTGAATGTAAGAGCACATACTAATTGTAGCCACCTACAAGTGAGCCGTTTGCTCTTAAGGCCTAATTAGTTTGGAACATAAGTATATAATTAAATATATATAAGCAATTAACTTGTTATAAATTGATTTTACTTTAGTAGTAAAATTTATGTCCTGCTCAGCCTTCAGACTTAGTTTTGCATGAAACTGTTTATGTTCTTAAAAAATTTAGAGGTAATATGCTAACTCGGGCTTAGTGAGTACAGTCATGTAGTTAGTATTTGAGTTGTTTTTGCTTGTCTGACTCTGCATTTCTCTGGAGCCTGCTTTCTGCTTATGTCTGTGTAAACATACCTGATAATCAAAGAGACCAGTCAGATACTTTTTGTAAATCTCTGCAGAAAAACTAGAAGTCAGGACAGGTTAAAGAGAAGGGACAACTGCTAACGAACGGTGCTACAGTTCGTGGTCATTTACAGGGGAAATGTTCTTCCCTCTGGTGTCTGATCTTTTCCGAATATTCACTTGCTGTAGTGGCTCTTTCCCTTTTAAGGAACACAGGCTGCTTTGAGAATGAGATTGCAAACTGTGGACCCTCCATCAAGGAAAATGGACATCTGGGCATAAAGTAACCAGACAATTTGCCAGTGACTTCAGGAAGCTCATGGCCCCCCAGAAGTCCCTGGAGTCCAGGTTAAGAACCCCACCCATGCGGTGCTGACTCTTGTGCTTCAAAACCAGGTTTCAGCTGCTCATGTAGAGACCTGAACGCTCTAGTAGCCTTTCAAATCTGATACATTTTTAAATAAACATTCCTTCATGCCCCCCATTTTTCTCCTCCAACACACACACACACACACACACACACACACACACATCCGGCATTTGGGTCATCTTTGTTCATTCTCTCCATTATTAGAAGCTCTGTGTGTGGCCTCTCATACTAGAAACAGGCAAGCCGTCCTCTGCTGCCCTCTGGCACATCCAGTCAGCCAATAAGACTTTATTCCAAAAATGCCTCCTGAATCTGGTGCTCACATCCATCTTCCTTGTTCAGTGAGAATGCAAGCTCCTATTCACTTGTTGAATCAGCTATTCTTATATCTTCTGGCTGACTTCCTGTCAGTCTCATTCTTTCCTACATTGATGTCAGAGTTCTCTTTCTAACAGGTCAGTTTGAAAATAGCCATGTCACCCCATTCATAAAGAACTCTGCTACTCCCCCAGTGCCAACATGGTAAAGTTCCAAATACTTAGCCTGCCGGGACACCTACCTGTCAGCCTCCCTTCTCAAAACCTCCCTGCCGCATGTGGCTGCATGTGCTGGGTTTGTTGTTTTTCCCTTGAGAGCTTCCTGCTCCCACAAAATCTTATATATTCTTCAGGACCCAGCTTAGATGCCATGTCCTCTGTGAAACAGTTTTTAGCTGCTCCAGGTAACACTGATTGCTCCCTCTCTGTGGGTCCTGCAGTTACATGAGCACGTAGATTATGATCCCTTGTTTCCATGTTTGCCCCTCCCACAGCCTGTGAGCACACCCACTGGGCAAGTCTGTGTCATAGTCATCTTTGTTTCTATGGGACATAAATTGTCCCTAGCATATCATAGGTCCTCAGATTATGCTTCACATAATAAATGTGATCTCTTAACCAGCTCACTTTGAAATTTGGTATGTCATTCTGAGAAACCTAAAAAAGTTGTATAGAACATGCATTTTTTTTAAGAAAGGAAAGTAATCATGTTCAGAAATGAAAATGCCAAGTAAATGGTTTGGAATGTGTAATGCAGAAGCCAAAATCACTTTCTTCTTCCCTTACTAACAACAACTAAAGCCCGATCACCTTCCATTCCAGTACTGGCGTCAGGTGTACCTGGTCACAGTGCTTGCCATGGTCCTGGCGGTGTTCTTTGCGCAGATTCACCCCAGTTACCTCACCCAGCAGTGGCAGAGGCTTCGATCCATCATCTTTTGTTCTGTTTCGGGATATGGAGTAATTCCTACTCTTCACTGGGTTTGGCTCAATGGAGGACTAGGTGCTCCTATTGTACAGGTAGGTTCAATGCTGCCCCTATTTTTCCCGTTGTTTGTGTCTTGTCAGTTTTATTCCTTTTGGGTAAAGTAGTATCAGGCCAAGTGGATGGGTCTTTGTCATTTGAGAGCATGTTTATAATTATATATTGATGTCATAATTCTTAAACCTATACAAATAAGCATACCTTGCAGGAACCGAAATAAAGTCTACCTACCATTTTTTCCTGAGATGGCTTTCTGTGAAATAATACAGTCTTAGTTCTCTTTCTTTGACCCCACGTGTGTAAGTGCCCAAGTGCTTACCTTGGAGGATGACTCACACCTTTCTAGCTTTGTCAGCCGAGGCGAGGATACCACCAGTGATAACACCAGTACAGAAGTAGGAGCAGCGGTGTGGTGTGTGTGTGGGGGTAGAGGAGGAGGGGTTAGGAGGGATTTTTTTCTTGGACTTGTTGAGTTTGAGGTACCTGTGGGATATACAAGTGGAGACAGTTTACAAAATTTAGGTTAGAGTTTGAGACGAGTCGTTAAGATTTGAAAATCATTATTGTATTAGTAGCTGGAGTCATGGAAGCATATTTGACCCAGCAAAGAAAATATTTTGAGAAATAGGAGCTGTTAGAGTTAGGAATGGTGGGGATATAGTTGGAATACATTAGGAAGAATCTCAGTGATAACTGCTGAATATTCTTGAAAATAGATTTAGAAATCAGACATTTTTTAGAGATCCATATAGAAATACTTTAAGTATATACTAGAGAATAAAATTGAGAATTTTTAACATAAGTAAACATGCCCCCAAATCTAGCAGAAATCACATATACTTTTTGCAGTGGGAACTTCATCTGGAATGTGGAAATTTAAATAGCATGTTGTATTCACAAGAATCAGATTTTTTTAGATGTGGGGGCTTATATACTTGCATGAAGTTGGCAACAGCATGATGGAAAACATTTGGGCATAAAACTAAAAAGAAAGTTCTATAATGTAGTGAATTGAGAGGTATAATCTGTCTACTTTGCCAACTTGAGAACAAGGGTGATACTTTCTTCCTAAGACTAGGAAATAGGGAGAGCCATGGCTGGTGTGACTTGGTTGTTTGGAGCATCGTCCTGTAAATCAAAAAGTCATGAGTTCGATTCCCAGTCAGGGCACATACCTATGCTCGGTCCCCAATCAGAGCATGTAGGTGAGGCAACCAGTCAGTGTTTCTGTCTCACGTTGATATTTCTCTCCCTCTCTCTGTCCCTCCTCCTTCCTTTTCTCTAAAATCAATAAGCATGTCCTCAGGGAAGGATTTTTTAAAAAGAAATAGAAAGATGAGAATAGTGATGAGAAACTTCAGTGATCCTGCTATCCATGAAAACATTATTTTCTGAGAATGTGATTTCCTGAAAATAAGTAAAGAAAACAGAATAGGGAACTGCCCCTCGAGTTTAATTCTAACCAGAAATTAATAACTGTTGACATAGAAGTGACCAAAATTTTGGGATTAGGTGACTCATTCCTGTTAAGTTTATAATAACAAAAGAGAACCAGACCCATTAAGGTAGTGTATTTTAGAGAGCTCAGAAAAAAATGGGAACTTTCCCACGTGCAGAAATCTTAGAGTAGAAATATGGCTTAGGAAGGTGGTGGTCCTCAGAGATGGAACTCCAACACGCTCATAGATCATTCCAGTGGGGAAGCGAAGGGACACTTCCAGAGACGTTTCAGAGGGTTTTAAAAGGTGGAAATAAATGCACTTAACCAAAGAAAAGTTCCAGAAGGTCTAATTCTGGGAGATAGCTTGGAGTTGTGTTCTAGAATGTTTGAGAAATCCTAGGCTGATTATTGTGAGAATCTGGAATGTAGGGAGGGCCATAATAATTATCGGGTATTTGAAGAGGGAAGTAACTTGTCTTTATTTCTTAAGTGACTTATTGGTAAATTGGGTTTACATCCAGAATTAGGAACAATACATATAAATTATAGCTGGCTAGTTTTCTTAGGGTAAGGAAAAGCTTTCCAATAGAGCTGTGAGATGGACTGGCTCCCAGTAGTATTCAAGAAGACCACTTTCCTGGGAGGGTGGAACAGATTTTGTTATTACTTGTGAGGAAATGTGATAAATCTAATCCTCACAGTAACCCCATGAAAGAAAGTATAATCTCCACGTATTACCTCTTGGGTCTTTCTAGCCACAAGTCCCTGGTCTTCAGTCTTTTTGCTTATTCATCTAGTAACTCCATGCCATATGCACTCCACCCATATACCTATGTTGTAGATGGGGCTGTAGACGGTAGGATCTTCCAACTTGTTAAGGTTCAGTCTCCTTTAGTACGCTAACCTTTGGGGCATGCTCTGTGTTCCACTCTTGTACAAGATTAGGCACGAGATTTCCATTATTGGAGACTATCTGCGAAAGCAATTCAGATTTAACAGACTTAATTGTAATCTACCTGTGAGTTCCATCTGTAAATCAGATTCAGAATAAATTGGAATCTCAGTCACAGTAGGAAGACCTGTGAACAGCGTGTTTGGCTTTTCAGGACTTCGCACCCCGTGTGGTTGTGATGTACGTGATCGCTCTTCTTGCCTTCCTGTTCTACGTTTCCAAAGTTCCAGAACGCTACTTTCCAGGTAGGTGCTGCTTTCATACTGCCTTCAAACTTTGTTCTAAACACACGGTTGATGTATAAACAGATTTGTTGGGTTTTTTTCAGCATCATTGATTAGGGAATGGCTTTCCTTTTCTCAGATGTTATCTAAACTTTCAACTTTCAAAGGTTTCACCAGTTTTTCCTTTCATCCGCAGTGTGAACTGAGTCCAGTGGGTGTGGTCACCACCATTTCACAATTGTGAAGTAGTGACAAGTCTCCTGGTTCCCAGCCACTGCCTCTGTGGGGCACTAATTATCAATCACCATTTATTTCTTTATATGCCCGCTTAGTCTTAAAAATTAATTTATAGATGCAGAGACATGTAAAATTACAAATAAGAACAGGGTAATGAGTAGAAGCCAGGGTTAGGATCACTTCACAATCTGTCTGTCCATCATGAGGCTCTAAAAAACAGATAAAGGCCGCTTGGATTCAAATCCCTCATGGACACCCAGTAGCTGCATAAACTAAACATGTGACTTAGGCTTTCTCAGCTCCTTTCCTCATCTGATACATGGAGATTATACTTTCTTTCATGGGGGTACTGTGAGGATTAGATTTAGCACATCTCCTCACAAGTGATAAGCACTCAGTGAATGTTAGCAGTTATGGTAATGATGTCCCTCAACCCCAGCCCCATAAGTGGAATCTGGGTTTAGTTAAGGGGCAGGGTGAGGTAAGTTGAGGGGAGCTTTGGCTGAGTTAAGAATGACAAAGCACTTTATAGCAGCAGTGATTTCTCAGTGTGGGGCCACAAGTAGGGGAGTAGTTTAATTTGAACTGCAGACTGCAGCCCTTTCCCCTCGGTTGGGAATCACTTCCACAGTGAACTGAAGACAGGACTGTGCCGCTCCTCACGTATGTAGGGGAAAAAGAAAAGATGACAAACCCTGATCTGGAGAATGAATAGACAGTGGAGCCTCAGGCATTCCTCTATGCACTCAGTTTTTACTCCTGAGTTTCCCTAAGAGTAGAATACAAAGAACCTGGGTGTTGGAAACTTGAGGGTTCTGAACAGAATTAAAACATGTCCCCGAATTGAAGACCACCCATATTCCAAGACAGGGATGGAATTTCCCGCAGCAGACAGTTCTGGTAAAACATTTTTGTACCACGTTATTTATAATAATTCTTTTAAAAAATTGTTTCCTCTTCATCACAGACTTGTGTAGAATATTAAACCACTAAAGTTCTCTAGCATTTTTAGGCCTTAAAATACTCAGATCAGGATTTCCCAGCTATCTAATATAGGACACTTACAAAAGGTCGCATGTTATATAACTTAACATTTCTGCAAGATCAACTTGATATAAAACCTGCCCCAGGTACCTTTGAGCAGTGCAGACAGGGCGACCATGGAAAGTCTACAGAGAAGAGTGGTCGTCCCCAGTGTTCATAAAGGAACAGCTTCGAAACTGTGTCTGGCCGGTCCTCATTTATGGCCTGACTGCAGAGAGAAGCATGTGTGTTGGTGCTGAAATGGCAGGTGAATACCATGAGATCCAAAAACGTACATCTAAGAACTTACTTTTCAGCTCCAGTTAAATTTTTGATACTACAGGAACATCACAATGGCATTCAGTGAGTCCAGGCACCTCGCAGGTGTCCATGGACAGAATTTAATGGATCTGCCATATTTGTATTACAGTGTAGTCAGTTCTCTGTTTAATCCTCTGTATTCTAGTTTCTTTTTTTAAGTGAACCTGTGGGGTTGATTAGACTGTCAGAGGGGTCCAGGACACAAAAAAGGGCTAAGAACCCTTACCAAAAGAATTCTGTTGACTTACACTTCAGAATCTACATAGTATACTGATTTTATTGGTTAGAAAAAAGAAAAAAAAGACCTGGCTGGTGTGGCTCAGTGGATTGAGCGCGGGCTGCGAACCAAAGGGTCGCCGGTTCAATTCCCAGTCAGGGCACATGCCTGGGTTATAGGTCAGGTCCCCAGTGGGCGCCATGTGAGAGGCAACCACACATTGATGTTTCTCTCCCTCTCTTTCTCCCTCCCTTCCCCTCTCTCTAAATATGAAATAAAATTTTTTAAAAAAGAAAAAGGTTAGAGATATTTACATTACATGACCATAGAAACACCTACAGTAAGAAAGTTATTTCCACTTAAATTTCTATAGCTCTGTATTTTATTTTTCACGAAGCATCCTACATGTTAATTATTTAATCTCCTCGGAATTTAACCTTTAATCACAAAAAGAAATAATTCTAAGTTGTATGTGAACTAACCAACCTTAACTAACCTATCATTAATTACATTTTGCAGATTATTTCATTAGTCTGATAACTTAAAGTTCATATCTGAGCGTTCTCCTCACACACCTGCTTGAAATAAGAAGTGCTCCTAGCAGACTTGTAGCCAAACACAACAGTGTATGTGCTTCATATCAACTCCAGGGTTGGTAGCATGGATTTCCTCTGCTTCTTGCATGGAATGTCTCTTACCAGATATAAATTGAGACATGGGAGGTTAAAGGTCAAATTCCTGAAATTAACCAAGTTAGATTTTTGAAAACACATTTGGAATAGTATTTCTAAAATTCACCAGTGTACCTTATGAATAAAACCTTAAAGTTAGACTCAAATACGAATTCATCCTTTCTTAAAAAACATTTGGCTCTTAATTAATCTACAGCCACTTTCTAGGTGCTCGGAGACTACCAAAATCTTTCTGTTGCTGAGCTATATTTCCAAGGTCAAAAGTAAAAATTTATCTTAATTCTAATGTCAAAATACCACAATCAGCACTCTTTCTCTCTACCTTCCTTTCCAGGACAACTAAACTACCTCGGTTCGAGCCACCAGATATGGCACATCCTGGCGGTGGTGATGCTGTACTGGTGGCACCAGTCAACCGTGTACGTCATGCAGTACAGACACAGCAAGCCTTGCCCAGACTATGTTTCTCACTTGTGAGTTCAGGTACGGCCACCTGGTGTGTTCAGTTGTTAAGCAATATATAATGGGGAATTGCAT
The DNA here is from genome assembly GCA_007922815.1 of Macrotus californicus. NCBI lineage: Eukaryota > Metazoa > Chordata > Mammalia > Chiroptera > Phyllostomidae > Macrotus > Macrotus californicus. The sequence continues at coordinate 1,577 of VMDR010014408.1, read as the reverse complement.
ACCCCAATATTTCTAAAATTCCCCTAGTTTTTCCTTTTTCCTGTTTAATATCTCATGAGTAATACTTTATAAAAGTGAAAAAGTACACTTCTGGATCTGGAATAGTAACTGCTTTACAGGCCCTTAAAACTACTAATTTGCCACTTCTCCAGAAAGTGAAAATTAGTTGGCATTCAAAAGAAACATCTGAATACCAATGAGTGTGAAACCAGTATGGAAATAGTCATCATTTCACTGAACACCAGCTTAATTTCCTTAGGAAGGGCTCACCTCCATTCTAAAACGGAGTCATCCTGTGTGATTCCTCTCACTGAAAGTATTTACAGTAGGTAATCAAGTTCAAGTGCCTAATCAAGGCGAGGGTTGCAGTAGCCTGTGCTTAACACAAGCTAGGATAGTGATTTCAGACCATCACTAGCCTTTAAATACATGTTTGTGAGAAACTGGCACATAAGATACTTTCTTTAGCTGTGGGTTCTCTTCTCCCTAGGAACGTGGATTTTTTAGTTTGCTAGAACAAAAATTGTAAATCTCTTCTCTAAGTTGAAAGAGGTGTTGAGATGAGGAAAGGACTTGCATTATCATTTCCCATCAGATGAGAATCCGTTAAAAACTGACTCTGTGATCAGGTGACACATTCTGTAGTCTGCTGCAGCAGAGCTTTCCCCTCTCTGAATTTGCAGTCCCAACTGTCCTGATGGTGGGGTTCCCAGCTAGATGGGTGCTACTTCCAAGGCCATAGAATCCAGATGGCCCAGTCTTGACCCTGCAGTGAACCTTAAGCCTTAGAACAAAGTCATGCAGATGCCCCATTCGATGGCAGATTATTTAGCTGTGCTCTGAAACATTAAATTGGCATTTTATTGTATATACTTAAAACAGATCTCAGTGCTCTCAGATCTCAGATCTCTCTGTCATACAACATAACACTCTTGTTCTCCGGTCTTTTTCATATGCCTAAACTAAATCCCTTAAAGCAGTCACTCATAAAAACATGTTGTTTATTGGAATAGAAAATATTACCCAGGTTTCTTAATGGGTTGACTTGAGCTGCTTTAAATATTGGTATATCTTGAAGACCTTGGAATTAACTAAATTTGGAAGTGTTGACTGACCACGAAGCTTATTCCCAAAATGCCATTTGTACATATGATACTAGGAATGTTAACTTTAATGTGCCTCAGTTTATGCATCTATAAAATTTTGTATTTTTTTCAGTGTAGTGTTTTTGGAATATAAATTCCCCCATGCTCGTATCTCAGCAAGGAAAATTTTCCCCGGTAGGCCAAGGACACACTGTATTATGATGGAACTCTGCTTCGAAGATGGCCGCTTTATCTCATAAGGCCAGATTCGACCCATGTGCTAAGTAGAAGGTTTTGGTGTAATGATGATATATTTTCCCTGTAACAACCCTTATTGGCTACATGATATTATTGCTTTTAAAAAGATAGTTCGTCATTTTGGCCAAACAATGACTCTTTATAATTAATTAAAAATGAAGGAAGGAGAAGTCTAGTTATTTTAGCTCTGGCACCATTTTTGTTATAAAACCTTCTCAAAAACATATTGAACAT
>VMDR010014407.1:0-23574 GCA_007922815.1 Macrotus californicus | reverse complement strand
TGGTTGGCACCTCCTCACATTGAAATCATGCTGATTTTCAACTACAGCATCTTCTTTCAGCATTTGTGGCTGTCCCCACTGTGCCACCACTGCTGGCAGCACCACCACTGAGCATTTGTTGTCATAGGCCCCTTCATGTATAATCTCTTTTTGCCCCTGAGCTACTGAGGCACCCACCCCTTAAAGATGAAAAGTTCTGGGCAGGGTCTGATTGCTGAGTTTAGAACAAGTGTGTCCTTGCTGCTGGGGCAGGGGAGGGACTGTCTGGGCCCCTCTGGCACCCATAGTTCCTCCAAACCCACACAATGATTTCTGACCCCCAATGGACCACCAGAGACCACCAAGACAATATAAAACAACACTCAACCCTATTAGATGCACTTACTGTTGACCCAGTCAATGTCCAGGACCCTCTTTGGGCTCATTTACATATACCCCAAGTCATAGAAAAATAGGTCATTGTCAGGAAGTCCAAGGAGTTATTTTTAAGTCCATTAAAATTCATTTTTCATGGGAAAAAGAAGTTTGATTTACTGGCATATTTGAAATAACATGGGCTCTCGAATCAAATAGCAGAGGCAAATGTTCGTGTTGCGCTTCCTATCTTTCAATGGAAAGGTGAAAATAATCTCTGCTTTGCAGGGCTGAGAATTAAATGAGGACAAAGTATGAGGTCTGTCCAGAAAAAGCCCAACCTTTGTTCATGTAATGAGAACGGTTTGTGTGACATCAGTGTAACCTGACAGCCAAGGAGAGTGGACAGGAATGCACGTGGGTGAACAGTGACGACTTCACTGTACTAGTCAGTGAGGGCAGGAGACACCATTGAGTGAACATGTGCACTGTGTGGCCATCGCATTCAAAATGACTGAGCAAGTAGAGCAACAAATCTGCATCAGATTTTGCGTTAAGGTTGTACTTTATAGAAGCTATTCAGAAGATTCAGAAGTCTGCAGCCATGGGCAACTGGCGATTGGCAGCTTCATCATGACAATGCACCCACTCATGCATCAGATCTTGTGCAGAGTTTTTTGGCGAAACCTCAAATCACCCAAGTGACTCAGCCCCCCTGCAGCCCAGATTTGGTGCCCTGCGACTTCTGGCTTTTCCTAAAACTAAAATCACCTTAGAAAGAAAAGATATTTCAGACCATCGATGACATTCAGGAAAATACAATGGGGCAGCTGATGGCTGTTGGGAGAACTGTGTGAGGTCCCAAGGTGCCTACTTTGAAGGGGACTGAGCCATCATTGTCCTGTGATGTTTCTTGTATCTTCAATAAATGTCTTTTTCGTAGTATATGGCTGAATACTTTCTGGACAGGCCTCGTATAAACCCCTAATCTAAGTTCTTCTTCATAGAAGGCGTTTAGCTAATGTTTATTGTCTCACTTTTCAATGCCAATGGAACCTGAAGTAACCCGTGGCCAATCAGAGGAACCTATCTGGGATGGAGGAGAAGAGGTAGAAGACAAACTGGGGTATTAGGTTGAATTTTCCAGTTTATCTGACAGACAAGTCTCGTTATTACATATTCATTGAGTACCTGTTAAATTTCTAGGAGGATATTACACCCAAAAGACACATTAGAAATAAATGAACAGATCTCTGCTTTCCCCAAGCACAAAGTCAGGTTAAAGAGACAGCACTTAAAATTGGGACTTGAACTGGAATTGGACAACAATGACAAGGAACCTGTCAATGCACACGAAATAGTAGGGACTTAGAGGCCTACGTGTAGGAAGAGTCTGATACCTTCAAGGGGATCCAGGAGATTGCGTCACAAAAAGACTGATAGAATCTGGAACCCCTAAGATTAGGTGTCCCTGTGCATTCTCAGAGAGTGGGGTTCTGTGGATGGGGACGCGCTCTGCCCCTAATCAGCCACAGTGGCAAGGAGAGCACAGCAACATGAATAATGTCGGTAAGTCTCCGAGAGGGAGAGCTGTCAGGCTTTGAGTCCTTAGATGAGGCACATCACTCACCTTCCGACCATGAACAGATCCCAGTCATGCAGGGGCACCACAGGTGGCTCTTCTGTTACTCCTGCCCTTTGTTTCCTTTGCTCTTCTTTTCCCCAGCCCCCCAACCCCCCACCTTATGCCACCATATTTTTGAAGGTGCGACAGGACCCCGTTCATAAGTCTAGTAAGGCAACTAAGAGAGAAGGAAGTGAAATGCAGATGAGGCCATCCTGTGTCCTGCCTCTTCCAGGTAGAAGGCTAGCACGTGGTCTGGGATTATCCAGCGATTCCTTTTGTCCCCAAGTCGGTGGTGGTATGGTGTGGAATGAGTGTTGAAAGCCTTCCCAACTTATGGAGAAGTATGAAGGCAGAATAGGTGAGAATGGAAAAACAGGAATGAAGAAATCATAGGATGAGGAAGGGGAGGGTGTGGAGAGTCTTGTTCCCGTACCCAATTGAGACTGTCCTGTTAATGGCCAGCCCTGCCGTCGCCGAGCCCCTTGTCAACAGCAGTGGGTGTAGTTATGGAACACAGTCATTTGGGAAATTTCTGTCAAGCCCCACTTTCCTGTACTCAGGTGCCTTCGTAATCTCATCAAATCCATTGCCAGGCTTTGTGAATGGCAAACAAACAGATATCCCGAAGAATGCAGATCTTCTCTTCAAACAGCAATTCATTCGATATTTATAGAACCTAGACATTGTGCACACCCTTTTAGTGCCTGCAGGAAGAAAGATGAAAAAGCAAGGGCCCTCCTCTGACTCTGAGTTCAGTCTAGTGAGGAAGACACATCAATGGATGAAAACAATAACTTATTCATTGTGATGTTGGGGAGACGTACGTGATGGGGCCGGGTGGGGGTGGGCAGTGATCAATTCCACCACTGTAGTAGGTTTTCCCATCACCATGTAGATGAAATGTAGACCAATTCTTTTTTTTTTTTAAGATTTTTAAAAAGGTGTTATTTATTTATTTTTAGAGAGGGGAAGGAAGAGAGAAAGAGAGGGAGAGAAACATCAATGTGTGGTTGCCTTTTGCACACCCCCTACTGGGGACTTGGCCTGCAACCCAGGCCTGTGCCCTGACTGGGAATCGAACCAGTGACCCTTTGGTTTGCAGGCTGGCGCTCAATCCACTGAGCACACCAGTCAGGGCTATAGACCAACTCTCGATGGATGTCTAGTGGTTTGTGAAGCAGACTCAGGTTGAGAGGCCATTTCAGGGGATGGGAATGCAAGAACAAAGATGCGAAGGTTGGAAGTGAGAGTATGGAGCATGTGTAAGGAAGAGCAATGCCTTGGCTGGTCAACAGGAGGAGGCACCGTGGGTGCGAAAAGTCTTTATTAGCTTCTTTTGTGTAGATATTGTTTGCTTCCTCTTATATAACATCTGTGGGAAAGAAAGTCTAATTAAACATATGAAGATGCACACGAGAAGTGGTGGGAGTTTCTGTGAGGATTAAGGATGCCCTCATCCATTCCTTGGCTGGGGGTCAGCAACGCTGCCTTCGGGACTTCCTTCCACAGATACGTCTCGCCCACAGCAGTGGCTGTAGGGACCTCATTCATAGCGAGGGGTCTGTGGCGTCTGCTGCCCTGCCACGGCTGACCTGGGCTCAGCACACATTGGAGGCAGCCTGCCCTGGCAGCGACCCTCTTGGCTTCTCATTTTCCATTCCCCTCGCTGGGGCTGAGGGGTGGGGTGAGGGGAGAGGGAAGGGAGGCCTGCCCGCTATGGGCTGAGGCTTGAAGAATCTGAATTTGCTGATTGAAAATATGAATCTCCATTTTTAAAAAACTTTACAACAGTAGGTGGCAAAAAAAAAATCTGTGTGGAACAGAGGGCAAGAACTGGCATGCCCTGTTATAATAGTGTTTGATTGTCTGAGCTTTTATGTCTATTTCTGTTACATGATGGCAACAATCACCCAGTGTCATCAGGAAAAGTCACTGCAGGGTTGTTTAGTTTTCTTTCTTTATCATAACTACACTCTAGTGACGGTGAGTGGTACCCAGATGTTTAACTGGGCTGAGGGATAGGACTAGTGTAATAGTATTTAGGTTACACATTTTACAGGTCTTTCACTATGAACTTCAGGTATGACGGGAAGATGCAGGGCCATCAATAGAACAATCAGTTCCCTATTCACTAGTTGAGCGCTGTGCCCCAAGAGCACAGGCAGTGAATGAGCGTTAACTTACAGGGTCACCTGATCCACCTCTGGTCTCCACACTTGGCTTTGTGACAGTGAACCTTTTTCCCCTCAGATGAACTTGGGCAGCTGAATGATTAAGCCCGAGAGGAATAAAAAATACTTTGCATGGCCAGATCAATATTCAAAAAAGCTCTTGCTGCGTTTTAAGGTTGGGCCCGAAGCAACAAGTAGTAATTTGACTGGAATAAATGTAGACTCCTGCTCTTGTTTACTAAAAAGGGACTGAATAAATAAAGGACGGTGGAGTTAATAGTATAATGATCACCGAAAGCTAACCCCACTCCTGGCCACACTAATAGGACCTACAGTATGGCTAACAGTTGTCTGTGCCCTTCCCTGGTAGGCGGGCAGAGTGCTTGAGTTGCGGGGGGACACTCTGGCCAACAAAAGAGGAACCAGATGGCAAGGAGGTCATGCAAGGAATGGTTGAAGAATTGCTTAGTGACGAGCCAGGTGGGTTAGAGATAAGCAGCAGGTTGTGATATCTTCATACGTTTGGGACTTGGATGGATTCTGTGAAGCTTTGGAGGACAGAATTTCTACATGTAGAAAGAAGATAAAGGGAGGCAGTCATAGTAGGAAAACTCTTCCTCACAATTTTCTCTTTTCCTAAATGGAATGGCAGCCCCATGAGGGGGTGAGCCTGGGGGTGTTCAAGCAGACTGATATTGCAAAGGAGAGTCCTGGAGTTGGGGAGAAACTGAGTTAGATAACCCTGAAGGTCATGGCCAAGTTGAGGGTTGGCCATGGGAAACGACCCATTCATTCACCTGCTTTGTTTTCTCATCCTGAGTGTAGTCTGGGTTCATGTGGGTGGTTTTTTTTTTCTCCTTATGTAGAGATCATTAGTTCTACAAATCTCGTAATTCTGCTGGAGGATGAAGTCTTTGCCGATTTTTTCAACACATTTCTTTCTCTCCCGGTAAGTTTTCTCACTCAGACTTAAATCTGCATGTTTCATCAACAGACAAGTAGTGAATCTCACTGAGCCTTGTGCCTTTTTTTAAATAAAAATATACTTACCTAACCAAAGCTATTTCAGCTTAAGTAAATAAATATGAATCAGAATTTAAAATCTCCAGGAGCTTCCCATTATTGATATAATCAAATCCCAAATCCCCAGCCTCCTTATTAATTCGCCTTTGCCTGCCCATCACACCTCCTGCTGGTACTAGGGCTCTACCCTCAGGAGTACACCTGGGGTTCTCCCTCCTCTGCATCTCTCCTTTCCTGTGTTCTTAGTTTGCTTATTTCCACCTACCAACGTCTTAACCATTTTTCACGTCTGTTTAAACCTATTATTCCTAAGGAACTCGTTTTTCCCTGCTTCCATGCCCCTCAGCTCATGGCAGCTCTCCTCTGTTCCACATGTGTGTCTCCCTGCTGAATGGTGAGACTGTGAAGTCCTGCAGGGCCAGGGCTGTGGGTCATTCATTGTGCTTTTCTCCCCTCACCAGGTGTTTGGCACACAAAAATTATTGAGTTGTTCACAGGAACCCAACATATGTAAAATATTTTCTCAATCTAAATGATCAGCTAAAATGAACGTCAAATATCAAACTATTCTTTTTTTAAAGACTTTACTTATGTATTTTTAGAGAGAGGGGAAGGGAGGGAGAAAGAGAGGGAGAGAAGCATCGATCAATTGCCTCGCGCACATGCCCCCGTCCAGGGACTGAACTCACAACCCAGGCATGTGCCCTGACCAGGAATCGAACTGGCAGCCTCTTGCTTGGCAGAATGATGCCCAACCAACTGAGCCACACTGGTCAGGGCCATCAAAGTATCCTTAAACCCAAACCTAGACCAGCCCTGCATCCCTTTTGGTTGACATCTTTGGTGATAGGGTGACCCTGGAACCTTATAAACTGCGGCTCATCTCAGTGCATCTCTTCCTGCGGAATGCCACCCATTAAAAGGTGAAATGTTATTTAACTGGGAAAAAACACTCAGTGTTACCCCACAAACACTTCTTGGGTGGTCGCTTTGTGCCAGTTCCTGGGCTTAGTCCTGGGATACAGATAATTAATGGTACCATCTCTGTCCTCAAGGAATTCCCAGTCTAATGGGAGTAATTTAAGGTCCGTAACATGGTAGAGGTGTCTAGGAGGCAGTGGGGTGCGAGGGGGGAGAGACCACTCCTACCTGGAAGAGTCAGGAGATGCTTCCGAGAAGAGGTGACACATGCCAAGTGTTGAGAGAAGATGTGGTATTTGAGAATGGGGGAGAGGGTGATGGGTAAAGAAGTAGGAGGGAAAGTCTGAAGGGCTGAGTAGCAAGAGAAGCAAAGGTGTTACAGGCAGGACAGAGGAAGCCAAGGCAGCGAGGAGCTATGGCCACGGCCCCAGGTGACTCAGGAAGGCTGAAGGGAAAGTGGTGAGAGGCCATTGTCGTGAGAGCAAGAGCTAAGGCAGCCCTGCCAGGCCAAGCCGGGCATGCAAGAGCAGGCAAGCCACGCTCAGCAATGGTGGACGTCATCCTGAGGGTGATGGAGAGCCGTTCAGGGGTCATAAGCAACAGAGTGACATGCTCAGACTTTCCTTTGAGACAATTATTTCTGCAGAAGCCTGAGAGTGGGTAGGGCTGTCAGGACCACGGTGGAGGCAGAAAGACCGTCGGAGATGCTCTCAACAGCACAGGTGTGAGGGACTAAGGATGGAAAGGCAAAAGGATGAGACAGACAGGAGATTGTTTTACAAAGCAAAACACAGGACCTCGACACTGTTTGAGTGTTGGGGAAAGGTGGTAAGAGAGGGAGGAGCTGGGGTCACAGGCTTGGGTGCCCAGGTGGATGGGGATGCCACCCAGCACGTGGGACAAAGAAGAAGGAGGAAGGGGCCTCAAGAGCAGCTCATTTGGGCGAACCTCACGCATGCTGTTGCCTCTGCCAGTGTCTTTAACAAAAGGTCTCAGAAGTAGTCTTAAGCCATTTTAGTTGTGAGTCCTGGAATTTAAGAAGCCCACAATAATGTTCAAGAAATGGAGAGAGTGACGTGTGAAGTGGAACCGCAGCCAGGAATATAAGAAAGTCCTGGCCAGGTAGGTAGCTGTGTCCTACGTAGAGACAGCGGTATTTCGTGTTCAATACAGCTATCATTTTACCCATCTCTTAGTCCGTTGCCCCGTGAGGTCCACATCATTTGCTTCTGTCAGATGGATCTGAGACGTTAAATGACTTGCCTGAGGTCACATGGGACTGACCAGGTCTGTGGCCCTGGATACAAAGGTCACATGGTGACACTGCTCCCACGCATTCCTCCCACGTGCTCTCACAACTCCCCGGTCCCACCACACATCCCATAAAGGTAGCTTCACCCTCCAGGCAGGGCGTGTCACAGTGTCACACACTGGCGCAGAGCAGAGAGGGCTCACCGAGGACAGTCTCCCTTATGTACACTGAAATTTGTGCAGTACTGGCAGCGCCGTCACCTCCGTCTGACACCTCACAGCTGAGGATAAAGGGGAAAGGAGGAGGGGCCACAGACGGACAAAAGTTGGGGACCACTAGTCTTGGGGGGGATGGTCAGACTGACATGATGTGCTGAGAGATCAGCCAGAAGTTGGGGCTTCAGTCCCTCCAGTTTATCACAAATACTTTGGGGACACTTTGAGACATTTTTGGTGCCTGTGGTGAGACTGCTGAGCTTAGCACAGAAGCCCTATGGCCATCCATCTCAGAGCCGGTTGCCTAGGTCACAGTCACGGCTCCCTGACAAAAGACAACAGTAGCCTAGAATTACCTATCCATTTTGGACACTCTTAGTGACCCCGTAAGTAACTTATACCCCTAATCTTTATAGCTTCGGTCCTCTCTGCTTTCTCCAGCTGGAGTTCAGGCCATTCCAAAGCTGTTTCTCTTTATGAAGGGGGTAGGTCTCTGTTTTAGCCAATGAATACACAGAAGTCAACACACACTTTCCAACATCAAGGGCTTTGCACACAGGCAAGATACTCATTCCCAGGTCGGGGCAGGACAGAGCCAAAAGATAAACAAATCTTGCAATTTAGTCTGCTTTGGGTGTTTTTGTACAAGAAAATTTATTCAGCGAAATACATTTAAGAATGAATGCCCCCTGAAGTAGAAAAGCAACGGACCCTCTGTCCCCCGTGGCTGCAGACGGACCATGATATGTTCGCGAAGAGAAGCTCTACCCCTTTGGCTGTTCCCCGGCTTTCTTTTATACAGGTCTTTGGTCAGACACCCTTTTACACAGTTGAAAATGCAGAGTGGAGCTTGTGGCCAGAAATCCCTCACGATTTGGTGAGTAAGGGTCTTACTTCCGTGGCTAATGGTAGGGGAAGAGGGAGCTGAATTGGAAGTGGGATTGGGAAACTGAGGAGAAACCATAGAGCAGGTGAGTAGAGCAAACAGTGGCAAGCCAGGTAGCCATTTCTCCTTTGTGCATTCTTACCACTTGGGCGAGATGCTGGTGAGTTCTTTCCTTTATATTCTAATCCTTGGGTAGCAAATGGGATTCACCTCTCATGCTCACTGTGCCTGTTGGGTAGCAGATGCTTGGAGCAATGCCTTGGGGAGAACGCTGAGGCCACACCTGAGCCAGAGGAGTCTGGGAATTGATTGGCAGTGCCTTCCATGGGTTTGGGAAAGGAAGTCACAGCCCGTGGGCTGCATAGTAATTATTTGCATTATAAAATGTAGCTCAAGGTAAAATGCCCCTCTGCAATTCCTAATAACTGCTTGACCACTCTCCTCCAGAGATTGTCTCCCTCTTTATATCTCTCTTCCTTGCCCTTGTCCATTGTCTTTTCCTCCACACCCCCTTCCTCTTACCCTTTTCCACTATGTTGGCCTTAGACTTGCCAGTGGCTTCCATGTGCCCTCCCCGCAGCAGGAGGGTTCGAAAGACTATGCTGAGCCCTGCTCACACGAGGTTTTTCTCTGGCATCTGGAGAGCTGAGAGGGACACGCCACTCTGATTCCTGTATTTGGTGTCCCTAGCAGAGCTCTGAAACTTACACATTTTAGTTTTTTTCTCACTTCTCTGGTCGCTCGATCTCTCAGGGATCCATCTCGTATTTTAAATGATGTCACGTGTGAGCCTTTGTGGGTTTTTGTACAGGTTGTGCAGTCGATGCGGGCTGGGAGCCTGTACAAAATTATAAATGTGTTTACAAAGAAGCGAGTTGAGTAGGGTTATGATCAACGCCACAGGCCAAAGTCCCTTTTGCTTCTCTTCTACAAGCAAGACTTAGATCTTTTTAAAACAACTTCACCCAGATACAAAGAAGTTGTTGTTTTTTTATGAAAACCCAAGCCTTTTCTTTCCTACCAATCCATTCACTCCTTTGGGAACCTCAGCCCAAGTCTCCAGTCCCCTCAGGCTCTATTTTTAATCAACACGCCTCTCCCCTGGACCAGATGTGGCAAGTGTGAGGTTGTTTGTTGCCCTTGCTAAGCTGCATTGCTTAGCAGTTCGGTTCCATTTCTCTTTTCTGTTCCTATTTTGTTTGGACTCTAGATTACAAAGTACACAGGATTATTGGCCTGGTTGGGAAAATACCGGTTGCCTTTCTTCTGTAAGACCAACTTGTGTTTCCATTACATTCTCTGTCAAGAGCTCATCAGTTTCATTAATTCCCCAGAAGGAGGTAAGCATCGGGGTATACATGTGGGGAGATATGGAAAGCCAGGCCGCGTAGTGGTGCTGTGCCTGATAGCCCTACAGTAAGGTACAAATAGCGGCCACCTTGGCAGCCTTAGGCGTGCAGGTGGCAAGCCTGTGTTGCGTGGCAATAGGTGAAATCTTAGGCTGGAAAATTGGTACCTAGAGCAATAAGCAGAAGTCAAATGGGCTGGGCTCTCTGTCTCACTGCATCCACAAATGAGAGAGTTAATGACAAAATTGCCTAAAATGTATTCGGAATCAAACACATCTTGCCATCATCATTGCTAGCACGTGGTCTAAGCCACCATCGTTTCTCACCTGGCCACTGAAATCATTTTCGGCATCTTGTTTCTGCTCTTGTTCTGCTGCTCGTAGCAGCCAGAGTGAGCCCTTAAACATTGAATTCAGACCATGTCACTCACCTGTTGGCTGTCCCCAATGGCTTCTTTCTCAGTGTGAAATCCAATGCCCCTACAATGGCCGTCAAGGTCCCAGAGCCCTGGCTTCATTTCCCTTCTGATCTCATCTCCTCCTGTTCCCCTCCCCACTCACTCCATTTTCACCACATGGGCCTCCTTGCAGCTCCTCAAATGTACTGGCCATGTTCCCATTTCAAGGCTGTGCACTAGCTCTTCTTTCCGCCTGGAATGCTCTTCCTGCGTATCCGCACTGGCTCTCTCTCACCTCCTTAAATCTCTGTAAAGATCTCTCCTACTCCCTGAAGACCACAATGCCCACTCATCCAACCCCTGCCCTGGCACTCCCAACTGCGTTTACCCTGCTCTGCTTTTTCATTTTTTTCCTGTAGTGCTTATAACCTTCAACCTTTCTAGATAATGTACTTACTGCACTGATTGTTCATTGTCTCATTCACTAGAATATAAGCTCCTTGAGGGCAGAGATTTTTGCTCTGTTTGCTAGTGTATCCCAAACACCTGGAGTGGTACTTAGTACTTAGTAGATATGTAATAAATATTTGTTGGAAGAATGAATGAATAAAATCTCCATCTAGGATTGAATTGGTAACTTTACTCTCAGCTCAACTAACCAAAGGTAACCGAACGTATTCTTCCTGGGGAAGGTTAAGATTCAGGGGATCCATTGAATAAAATGCTGTAAAAAATCACCACTATGCTCATCTCTGTCCTGCAAGATATGTATTGGGAAGGTTGGATTGACCGAATCACTTGTCACGTGGGGACCGCGGAAGACAAGGGACCTTGGGTGGAGTGTGCTTTTGATCTTGGATTGTATGCGTGCTTGTGGGTCCCTCACGTGTCCCTTGATGCATGTCCCTAGAAGACCACACAGTGAGGACCCAACTCATTTACCTGTCTACCATTTCTTCTCACCCATACTGAGCGAATGGGGGTCTGACCATGCACGAGACTGGAAGAGGGGGTGGGGTCAGAGCTCACTCGCTGTCTCTCACCGTGAATTTCTCTTGGCAGCCCACATGATGAGGTGGAAAAAGGCAGACCAGTGGCTACTCCAGAAATGCATTAGCGGGGTCAGAGGGATGTGGCGCTTCTGTACCTACCTCAAGGGCAGTGCAGGTGGGTTACTGCAGTTCTTCCCGTGGCCTTTGCAAGTTCTTAACAGCCTCCAGGGAGCCCTAGAGCACTGACTGACAGTTATGTATGTCTACGGGGAATATAAAAAATGATTTTTTAGCGCGGTTTGGGTAAAGTCTTTAAAAATTGGGAACTATAGTTTAGTTGAGGGCAAACGCAATCAGAGTCCCTTTCATTCATTCATTCATTCATTCATTCATTCATTCAACAATGGTTGTTGAGCACCACAATGGTTGTTGTCTGGCAGCCCCTGTGCTGGTAGTTGGGGTACAAAGGTGAACAAGAGCCATAAACCCCCTTCCTAAAGCTGCCATGATGGCGGGGAGGTAGACAAGGAGCAAGCACATAAATAAACCCCTGGAGCAAAATTGTTGGGGTGCACTGCCTTCTGCTCTGTGGGGCCCAGCAGTTGATGGGTGTGGGGAGGTGCCCAGCCTGCACTGGCTGACACTTAATTCAGTGATGTTAGTTGTATCCAGGGACAAGCTCTAGTTAAAGGGTGGAATCTTGCATCTGCGAGTAATCGGGAGGAAAGAACTAGGCAGGCTGTTGTTTAGTCCGTCACAACGACTTCAGCTCTGGCAAAGTTGTGAAGCAGGGAATGTGGCCTTTGGTACCTTTTGGCCCCAGGGTCCTCCTGCTGGCTACTCTGGGTCTGTTGTCTAGGAAATGTTCTTTTCCCTCTGATCTTTATTTTGGGACCAGATTCAAATGTCTTATGATCCATCCTGCAGATTTCCCTAAAGTGACAGTTTTTCTAACAATAAAAATGCCACAGAAGATCCCTATCCGTTAAGTTCCTTCTCCCCATGACTCCCATCTGCCTGCATATTAGAAGATTTCTGGAGATGGTGCTTCGACCCACAGGAGTGGGCTAATAGTGATGTTGGAGGCAGTAGAGCAGACTGGTGGTGGGGGTATCAGCTGCTACACCCAGATGCAAGTGCCAAAGGGGCAGGATTGGGGTGCAGCTCTGTGTCTCCCTTGTCTGCTCTGTAGGTGAAGAGCTGGTGGATTTCTGGATCCTTGCTGAGAAGATCCTGAGCATAGATGAGATGGACCTGGAATTGAGAGACTACTACCTATCTCTCCTCTTTGTGCTGAGGGCCACCCATCTTCAGGAGGGCTCACGGGTGGTGTCTCTCTGCAACATGAATATCCGTAAGAACTATGAAGCGTGTCTGAAGTGAAATCCCTGGGAGATGTAACCAGAAACTTCGTCTGGTGTCCGATAGCCCTCAGTCTCCTGCTTTACAGACTGCTACCCTTTCCACCTTCTGGGGCCCCTGTGGGAAACCCACCCCTTAACTGAGGGGAGGGGAGCAGAATGAGAGAGACCAGTTGTCCTTAGGCTGCTATGGGCCACTTCCTGAGATATTACTTGCCAGTGACAGTTGGCTGCATGGAGTGACGAGAAATTGGAACCAGGTAATTGAACCGCTCCTCCACCTTCTGAGCCTGCAGGGCTTGTCTTCTTTTAATTGGGATTCTCTAGAACAAACTACAGCCCACAGGCCAAATTAAGTACACATGGCCTTTGAGCTAAGAATGTTTTCGTATTTTTAAAGGGTTAAAGAAGACAAGTGTACGATAGAGATTCTAGGTAGCCCACGAAACCCAAAGTATTTAGTAGCTGGCCCTTCACAGAAAAAGTCTGTCAACCTCTTCTCTAGACCTGCAGATTCATCCATTTTATTATGTATGTATGTATGTATGTATGTATGTCATGTGTGTATACATGTATTTGGTGAGGAGCCATTGCTAACCGAAACAGCAATGTGTTCCAGGAGATTTGCTGTTTGGGGTTAGTCACACTCCTCTTTATATTCATAGAGATCATTGAGAATTGATGGCATTAAAATCAGGGTGAGTAAGGACTTTTTCAAATGATCCAATCCAAAGACTTGCCTCCTGTCAGATGTGAACCTGAGAAATCCCATTCAGAGGTACACGTCTCTCGTTCTTAAACATGTTTTCATGTGACTTTTGCCTTTCTCCATAATAACACGAAATAGTCTAAAAAAATAACCTGAAGAATCCCATTGAATGACTTCTTTATTTGGGAAGGAAGGAAGGTAATCAGAGAAAGGGGTCACTGTGCTGAGCAAACCCTAAACACATATCCACCCTATATGTGACCTGTTCCCACCCCTGGATTGCATGAGGAACAAATGAAATTCTATACACACACACACACACACAAAAAAAAAAAAAAACAACCTTGGAAAATTTTTAAAAATCTTACCATTGCCAGATCATTTTCTCTCTGTCTTCTTTCCAGAGTCCTTCCTGAACCTCTCCATCTGGCATCCCAACCAGTCAACCACCAGGAGGGAGGTCTTGAGCAGCATGCAGAAAGTGGCTCTGTTCAAAATCCAGAGCTATTGGCTTCCCAACTTTCTCACCCATGCCAAGACCATCATAGCTAAGGAGGAGTCATGCCAGGGACTGATGCAAGAATATGAGACTCGCCTGTGCAGTATTTGCTGCACCCACGAAGGAGAGGTCCCTGTGAATATGAGCATCAAGAACTCCTACCGCCCCCAGAAGCAGTACTCGAGCAGGAAGGCCAAGCGGAAGATGTGGCGGTTGATAGGTCATGCCTCTTGGTCTCTAGAATTGGATACCAAGCCAGACAGCAACTGTGTATTCTCCCAGGAAATCTGCCCTCCCGAGGAGATGGTTATACAGATGCCTTCCCCGCAAAAGACCTCTTCGACAGAGAGATTAACCAGGTCCCTGGAAAAAGATACTCTCTGTGCCAAGAAGTCCAAGATGAAGAAGATAGCCAAGAGCCGCCTCCACATGGAGGGCTTCTTTGAGACAAAGTTCTCTGCCCACCTGAGGGCTGTCACCCCCGTCATCAGTCACCCCCCCCGGGTGACAATCAAGAAGGCCATCAAGCAAAGACTCTCCTTGGGGTACACCCACTGGGCCTTGTGTGCTGATGCCTGTGCAGGGGGTCCCTTCCGGGACCACCTGAAAAAGCTGAATTTGGAAGTGGAGCTCCGGCTCCTGGACCTCTGGCACGACCTGCACCATTTCCTCAGTGTCCAGATGAAAAACAGGAAGACTGGGGATTCCTTCTTTTGGCACATGCTAGGCAACCGAATCTGTGAGCTCTATCTGAATGAGCAGATTGGTCCATGCCTACCACTCAAATCCCAAACCATCAAAGGCCTGAAGGAGCTGCTCCCTTCTGGGGACATGAACCCCTGGATACCCAGAGCCCAGGAGGAGATCTGCCAGGTGGGTCACACTTTACAGTGATGGGTTAGTATCTGGAAGATTAGGTCGACTGACCTAAAACCCTACCTGGTCATCTATATTAAGTTAATGACATAACTACCCATATAACCCTTCACCTATTGAAGAGTTGGTTAACCTTTGAGGAGTAGGCTGTACAAATTCCGAAGAACCAGCCAAAACTCCAAAGTAAATGGAGGTGGGGGAGTGGTCAATATCCACCTTTTTATTCCTTCTTCAATTCCCCCTTATGTGGAGTCTCCCCAAACCATGAACCTCTCAGAGTGTGTCACTGAGGGAAGTTCTCATAACTGTTCTAAACATCATGATTGAAATGTGGGGTCTTTCTTTCCTAGACTAGCCATCAAGGAAATGGCCCATCCTAAAACCTTAGATAAAAGCAGGAGACCATCCTGAAGACTCACAGGAAGTAAGGCTCATTGCTGAACTATTCTATGGTCAAAATCTTGGCAGGAAACAAATGGCAGAGTCAGTTGGGAAGCAAATGAGCATCCGATAAAAGGGACCGATTACCAGGGAGTGGGCATGGAGGTAGGGAAACCACCGAGGATAGGGCGATACCCCAGGGCCAGAAGGGCAGGTCACCTTTATCAGTCCTAGGCCTGAAGAGTGGAGGAGAGGGAGTAGTTACCAGAACCAGGAGAGAAAGAGCAAATGGAATGGAACAGCTGGCAGGAGCTGTGATTGTCAGTAGGGGGGTGTAGCCAGTCCACAGTGACCTGGCTAGGAGGGACGAGGGGGAATCAACACCCCAAGCTCACTCTACTCCTGCTTTCCCATCTCCTGTCAAGACTCCAGGCTGGATGAACCCAACCACAGGTCAGGGAGCCTGTGGATATGGTCCATACAGCTTAATTTCCCAAGGCACAAGCCAGGTGGAGAAGGGTAGAGAGTAGATCTGGAGGGGGAGTGGATAAAAACAGTGAATTATTTAGTGCATTGTACTGTATTTACCTTGTAAAGCACATTACCTCTTTGAGGCTTCCTCGTACCTCCGTGAGGCAGACAGGGTAGTATTGTTGTCACTTGTACAAGGAGGAAAATGGGACTCAGAGAGGGTAAGTGGATTAGCCCAAGGCACACAGCAGACTAGTGAAGGAATCAGGGTCAGAACCCAGGAGTTCTTGGCTCTCAGTCCAGCACAATTTCCAGTACACCATAATTACCCAGAGTTGCCGATCTGAATGAGGGAGGACCAGGTTCTTCCAGTGGATCCACAGCACAAGCTTTCCTGTGTGTGGTTCTTCAGCGCTGGAATCCCAGGGGCCCCCTGCCCTTTGTGAAAGAAGTGTTCACTCCTCCCCGCTCCTTGAGGACTTTGCTCACACCTCTGTGGTGGCGTGCGTCACACTGCCACCCATGATGCTAGAAGGTGAGCTCCTTGAGAGGCAGGCCCGTAGCCTACTGACCTGTATATTCCTAGCAGTGGCACCGTGTCCGGCACGTGGGAGGCACTCAGAAAACATTTGTCAAATACATACGTGAGGGAGCGTGGGAGTATAGATATGTAAGCCCAGCTAAGCACTAGCTCATAGGTTTTTGATGTTCTTGTTGTTGGGCTTTCTTGGTTTGTTTATTTTAATGTAATGAAATATTCTTCACAAGTGGCTAAGGTCTTCAAGTGGGAGACACTAAAAGTAGACACTCCAAAAGAAGAGATGGTTGGTTTTCAAGACCATTTTGAGAGTCAAATGAAGTAGTACTTTGGAAAGAAGCAAAGGTATATGAGATGTCAAATAACCATCCAGTAAATTATTTGTCACACCTTTTCTTAAGTGAATGTCGGTTACTATCCTCTGAGATTCAGGGAGAGGCTGTGTGAGCTGCCCTATTTAGGAAGGCGAAGGAATGTCCCCTGATGGGTCATGACTAGTGGTTGCTGTTGCCCTGTGTCCCCCCACTAGAGTCCAGGCATGGCAGCCTGTTCTCTCCCATGGAAACACTGGCAGACGAGATGCCACAAGCTGAGCACCGCCTCCTGATGCTCTGTCGTGTTTGGGTTTCAGATGCTCAGCTGCTGGTACGATGAGTTCCTGGATGAAGAGGACTACTGGCTCCTCACCTTCTCAGTAGGAGGGGCTTTGAGTTGGGGACGGGTCAGGAGTTGGAGGGAAGACAAGAGAGAAACTGCTCTTTTAGAAGCCTTATTTGTGAAAGTAAATGAAAGTCTGGTTCTTTTTCCCCTTGAGTCAGCTGGGGGTGGACACGATCCCTGATGTTCTAACTGTAAGCCTCTCAAGGAAAAAGACTCAAGTGCATAAGCTGACTTTGAAGAAGTCCCCTTCACATAGAATCTGCCCCTTCTAGAAAACGGGTTTGATGAGGCAAGAGAGGGGTTTGGTGTGTCAAGAAGCAACGGTTCCACTCCAACTGAAAACCCTCAGCCTAAGTCCGTGTGACGGGGAACACAGGAGGACTGGGCTGTCCACAAAGCCTTGCTCCTGGTCTAGTTCCTGTAGCAAATGTTGTCTGCCCCTCACCCCCTTTCTCTTAGACTCAGACCAAGTTCATCAGCACCAAGTGGCGTAAGAGAGAATCCATAAGCAAAAAAGAGAACATCCTTCATTATAAGAGGTTTGAGGAATCCCTGGTGTTAAGCCAAGGTTTGGCTAACATGGAAGAGATGGATTCTCTGCAGTGGCACAAACTAGCTTCTGAGGACCTGAGGCAAGGCGGGTCTCTCCGGGTAGAACTGCAGGCTCCAGTGTTTCTGGCAGGTAAGGGCAGTCACCACAATTTTTTTTTTTTGCCCTTTACATGTAGGCAACTGGGAAATATTAATATGTAGCGCTTACTGATCATGTACTGTGTGTCAGCACAGTGCAGGGCAAAGATGACCTCATTTGCTCTTCAAAATAACCTGAGGTGAGTACTGAGTAACTGAGGCACAGAGAGGGTAAAGGACCCTCCCCAGAATCCAATCTGACGCATTTCTGTGGGTCTGTTTTTAACAGCTACCCTCCTTCCCCAGCATAACATCCCAGCCCACCCGGGCAGGGGGAAGAAGTGCTAAGGAGCACCAGGCTCTGCTCTCCAACAGGTCTGGGGTCTCTCCGAGCCTGAGCTCTGTAATCTTGAGCAAGCCCCAGTTTTCTCTTCTGTCAATTGGGTATAATAACAGATCTGTTGTGAAGATGACCCGAGGTCATCTATGAAAGCAGCTGCTAGCACATTCGGTGGTAGTTCAAGTCCAATAAATGTCAGCCATCGTTCCTCCAATCGAACAAATGGCTTTGATTTTCTATGCCGAGGCAGTCGGAGTAATGCGGTATTTCTCAAACTTTGGTTGCACCATAAATACATTTGGCTTTAGTGTACATGTGTGTGCCTATAGGTAGAAAAGTATTTTCACAAACCCAGGATGGACACTTAATATTCTCTGTTCTGTTCTGTTTCGTTTTTGACATACTGGTGAGTCGTGACCTACACTTTGAAAAACGCAGATAGAGTAGGGAGTGAGCAAAGGCTTTGAAAATTCATTTCCACCGCTCCCTACTCTGGGAGCCGGGGCGTGTTACCTCGTCTCCTTGAGCTGAGGCAATAGGATCTGTATGTCCTTGCTTCTGATTTCCTCATCTATAGGAAGAGGACAATGGCCCCTGCTTTGCAGAGCTGTTGAGAGGGTTGGAGGTAATGCATTTACACAGCAAACAGGTGTTCAGTAAGTTACACTTGGTCGATTACATTAAAAAATGTAACATTCGGCTCTTGAAATCCTTACATTGCACAGTGCATCCCATGAACAAACAAGACACCTTGGACGCGTGCCCCTTGGAACCATACTTGAACATGAGCTATCTAAATCTGTCATGCTCAGGCCTTCTGTTCTACCCCAGGGTTTCT
Organism: Macrotus californicus; assembly: GCA_007922815.1. Classification (NCBI taxonomy): domain Eukaryota; kingdom Metazoa; phylum Chordata; class Mammalia; order Chiroptera; family Phyllostomidae; genus Macrotus; species Macrotus californicus. The sequence continues at coordinate 5,084 of VMDR010014407.1, read as the reverse complement.
TTCACCTTCTCTCCGAATCCTGAACACTCCAGAACCTTTTCCCAGAAATCAAGAGAGAAGTGGAAGAAAGGGTAGCTGGTAAAGTCCACCACACACATACACAGCAACAGGCATTTCTTTAGTGGCCGTGGAGTGTCAGGGATGGCCGGGGAGAGTGGGAAGCACCCTCCCTGGAGACGCCCCCCGCCCCCCAGCACGTGTGATTATTTCACCCACCACTGCTGTTTTGGAACACAACCTGACCTGCTCAGGGCCTCCTGGAGGTGGATGCCTCCACTTGGGCTGCATCCAGAGCCCCAGAACTAGAATGCTCTCAGCTTTCTGACAGAGAACAGGAGTGCCCGAGAGGCAGAAAGGGTGCCTGAGCTTGCTCAGCATGGGAGGACCAGAAACCTGGATCCATTGCAGAGATGGTGCACTTCTCTGACAACTTCCTGCCAGTACCCCTGGCTGAGAGGTGATAGTGATGATGATGGCATTTGACTTAAGGGCAACTGGCATTTGTGAGTCCCCCTCGAATTCCTTCTGGACTCCACCAGTGTAACTCAGAAAGCTCTAGACTAGAGTTCCAGGACACGTGTGTGTTGAGGAGGCAGAAAATCTCCATGGGTCAGCTGTCTCCGAGAAGGGCAGAACGCTCCCATCTTGGAGGGCAGGGAAGATTGTGTCTCCTTGCTTCCGATTTGGCCTAGGGAACTTGTGTTCCTTGTGTGTTGACGTTCCTATAAAACACTACTGTCGTGCTTAAATAACATTTTAAAGGCAATACCTTCAACAAAAGTGTATGAATCTTTGAACCCAGAGTGGTCCACTGGATTCTCCCCCTGTTTTTTTCTATGTGATAGACATAGAGAAAATGTCCTTTGAGGAACTCTGCTATAAATATCCAAAGGTGGCCATAAAGAAGATCAGCGATGACTACAAAATATATTGTGAAAAAGCGCCTAAGATAGGTAAGTGTTTAAACTCATTTCGATTTGAGACAGCCAGGGAAGAAAGAATCTCAATGGGCCACAGGCTAGAAGAGGAACCATGCTGTGCATGAAATGAGGGGTGGTCAGACTTTTGTTGTTATTTTCTTTCCTCCTACAAAGCCGTAGAAGGGCGGCATGAAAAGGAGGGAAGTATAAATGGATGAGGGTGAAAATTGTTTATTCCCACCTTCTCGCCTGGGCATCACAAGTCCCCTGGGTCAGAGATGTGTGGAAGGAGGTTTGTGGGGGGTGTGCTTAGGCAGAGCTCCTGTGAGGGAATGAGGAAGGCACTGCTGGGTGGGGCTAGATGCTGAACTGCCAGGCAGTGACCCTGGACCTCATTGACTCATATGGCATGTGGCTGCCCCTAGGGAGGACATAACCTTGGGTCAGGCAATGCCCTTTGGTTTCAGAATGAGTTTCAGAACATTTTGCATTTCTGACTTGATGTCCTTGGCCGGTTTTAGGAAAATGTCAGTTACTGTCTCTTCAAATATTTGTCCTGCTTCATTCTATTTTCTTCTTTCTTCCGGTGATCTTACTACACATATTTTTGACATTTCGGCCACGTGCTTGTGTCTCATACACTTTATTCTGTATTTCCATATTATTCTCTGTATGTTTCAGTCTGGTTATTGTCTTTTGCTCTTACCCTTACTTCAACAGTTCCTTCTTCAGCTATCTATAATTTGTCATTCTACTCATTTATTAATTCTTAGTTTTCTACATTTCAGTCATTAAACGTTTTATTTTTAGAATTTCTGTTTTTTCTTTTTGTAATATTCAGCCTATGTTGACATTTTCTCTTTTAATTAGTTCATCTAAAGTAATAATAGTAAAGTCCATATTTGGATTTCCCATGTCTATTTCAAATATCATGTTTTCTCCTTGGTTTTTAGTCATCTTTTTATTTTTATTTTTTAAATATTTTATTTATTTATTTTTAGAGAGTGGGGAAGGGAAGGAGAAAGAGAGGGAGAGAAACATCAATGTGTGTCTGCACCTCACGCGCCCCCTACTGGGGACCTGGCCCACAACCCAAGCATGTGCCCTGGCTGGGAATCGAACCAATGACCCTTTAGTTCGCAGGCCTGCACTCAACCACTGAGCCACACTGGCTCGGGCTGGTTGTCTTTTGAAATACCTTGTTATTTCTGCTTTATTTGTGAACATTGTTGGTACAGATTTGTAGAGAGAGTTTGAGGCTCTGGGTGACATTATTTCCCTCCAGAGAGGGTGGCTTTTCGTTCAGACGCACATGGAACTTAGCACACCCCGATAACCTTAACCCATTTAGGGGTAGAACTGGTTCAGAGCTAACTTTCATTCCTTGTGATGGATGAGCTAGTTCTGATTTTCCTTACTTTTGGGGTCCCAATTAAAAGCCTGGGGTGCTTTTCAGGGCTTCCTCTCCTTTGATGCTTTGTAGGTTTGGCCATCTGCTGTGCTGAGAGTCTGCCAAAAAGCTTTGCTGTATTTCTCAGTAGCAATTGTCATCATTGTCAAATGCATTGAAAGTAAAAGCCTTAACAAAAGGTTTTTCTGCCCATATTCTAAAGGCCTGTGGCTTTGTCCTCTGTCCCATGGTGGCTTTAACACTGTAGATGCCTCTAGGGTAGCTGAAGTATTGGGGGAAGCTTGTCCTTCTGGTGTGACCTTCTCTTTGCCTCTCATGTCCATGTTTTTGTTTTGTTTTGTATTCATTTCTTACAAACTTACTTACGAGTTTAAAAGTGCGTTATTTTTTATCCAGCATTTCTAGGTGTCTTTTATTGGGAGGTTTCTTGGGTTTCTTTTGACTTTTTTTTCCCAATATCTGGTCTTTCATAGTCTGGGTTTTACTTTTACTCCTACTCAACTGCATATTAAATCCAGTACGTCTTTCTGTTGTTTTCAATCCTTTTGTAAGCTGTCAGTGAAAGTAGTACCCACCACACGAAAGTGTCCTGTCGGAAGTGTACGTTCTGTTTAATAAATGGTTTAAAGGATTGATTGTAACCAGGCTGTGTTCTAATTTCCGGAGGGGTGAGACAAGTAATATGCTCTCCCTGCCCTTGAGAAAGCCGATGGTTTTTTCTACAGTGTTAACAACCTCCAAGGGCTCTTCGAATACTAACATTCTTGGAGTCTATCATTCCTCAGTAGTCATGTTTTAACATATGTTTGGAAAGAACAGTTTCTACATGGCGGTAGGGGACCAGACACCAAGCCCAGGTTGTGTATGGTGTGACAGGGGGCCACCTGAGAAGCTCGCTGTGGAAGCGGTGTCCTCAGGGAAGGGAATGGTTTCTGTGAAAGCAAGAAGGTGGGGGCGGGGCGACTCCTAACCAAGAGGTCCAGTTAGAACCTGTGAAAGTTTGCCGACCACAAAGCAGGTGTTCCAGAGGGCACGTGGAAGGGTTTAGGATGGGGGAGCAGAGGTGCCCAGGAAGACCTTCGCGTGGAGTAGTGGGGTCTGGTCAAAATGGCTGGTTGGGAGAGCAGTGCATTTGGTGTTCAAAGAAGTGTGATGTCCTAGGTCTCAGCAATCTTCTGAGGAAGGTGGGCTCTAGGCCTGATAGCCAACAGACTTAGGGAACACAGCTCAGATGGATACTGGCTTCAGGGTGAAATCATCCCTCATCTCTCATGCCCTAATGGCCTATGCATCCCTAGTACCAATGGCCTGAGAGGGCAGCGATGGTGGGGGCTTGGCTTTGCCACGCAATGTCTGGGAAATGTCCTTGCTACTTTGTCCCTCCTTTTTCTCTGCAATGTTCAGGGTGTTGCCCAACTTTGTGACTTTTTATTAGATCTTACAGTGCAGATTTTTAGACAACCAAGGATGCGTTCATTCACACAAAGGAAAATATCCTTCTTGAAGAAGTCTGGTGTTGTAAGGAAGCCGTCACTAAGACCCAGGTAAGACATAAGATCTGGCCTCAGCAATATCTCCAGGAACAGACCTGGAGTCCCGCAGGAACTTATGTTTCTGTGTGTTGGTTGCCAGACGCTTTTCCATATATCACACCTGCATACACAGGCATACTTAGTATTTTAAATCAGTATTTATTTTCTAACCCTGGCACCATGCAAAATATCTTATACAATAACTGTTTCAGCATAAACTATCATGGACAGAATCCCTTCATGTCCGTATGTATAGGTCTGCCTCCTTCCACAGCATGGATGTAGCCTGACTTATTTGACTACATTTTTCATGGACATTGGCATTATCTTCCATTTTTCATCATTACCAGTAGTACTGTAATAAACACCTTGGTGCGTGTATCCTGGCATATTTGTGTTTTCTGGATTGTGTTCTGCTGTACACGGTCCTCCTCATTGCTTCCTACTGCATGTCTCTGCCCCTTTAATCAATCCGAGAGTCAGCCTCCGGTAAGGTTACCCTACTAGGCAAGGACTCTGGCCCCTTTTGTCAGGAGTGCCCACGCACCTTTATTCCACTTGCCTTAGTACAAATGCCACCTCTCCACAAAAGGTCCTCCAAATGTATGACTGCCTTCTCCCCTGAAACACTTGGTCACTAAAATACAGCCCCAGGCACTTACCATGGACTATCTTGTCCTGCTCTTTATTTTTTTAAGTATGTTTTCTACCTTCTTGACTATAATTTTCTTGTAAGCCACACCATTCAGTCAGTCATTAATTTTTTGTTAATTCAGTAATTATCTCTTAATAACTAGCTACATGGAAAGTTCTCTCATAGAGGATGAGGGTGTATTAGCATACACAAATTTTGTCGTCAGGAGTCACTGGCAGAATATTTGCATAAAGTTCCCAGAAGTATGTTTTCAGTGACTATTAACATTCATAGGGGGCAATAAATCCTCTTTCTCTTCTATGAGTAAATAGAGAGATTTTCCTCCTGTTCATGCAACTAAAAGAAGGAGCTCCTACCCTTCAGGACAGCATGGATGGAACTGGAGAGCATTATGCTAAGTGAAATAAGCCAGGCAGTGAAAGACAAATACCATATGATCTCACCTATAAGAGGAACCTAATAAAGAAAACAAACAAGCAAGCAAAATATAATCAAAGACAGTAAAATTAAGAACAAACTGACAGTAGCCAGAGGGAAGGTGGGAGGGGATAATGGGGGGAAGGGGG
>VMDR010014406.1:0-23609 GCA_007922815.1 Macrotus californicus | reverse complement strand
GCCCGGTCCGCAGCCGCCACCTCTCCCGGCCAGCCGCGCCTTTCCCGGATCCGCCAGCCGCCGCCCCGCCACGCGAGTCCTCTCCGCCCCTCCTACCGGTCTGGATGTATGTTTCTTAGTTTCTTGGTTGTCGGACTTCCATACAGTTCGATTTTCTGTCAGTTCTGGTTGTTTTTTGTTTTAAAATTTGTTGTTGTCCTTCTTTTGGTTGTGCGAGGAGGCACAGTGTGTCTACCTACGCCTCCATCTTGGCCGGAAGCTCTGCTGTTCATATTTTTGATCATCTTGTTTTTCTCAGATAAGTCCCTTTAACATTTCATATAATAAGGGCTTGGTGATGATGAACTCCTTTAACTTGACCTTATCTGGGAAGCACTTTATCTGCCCTTCCATTCTAAATGATAGCTTTATTGGATAGAGCAACCTTGGATGTAGGTCCTTGCCTTTCATGACTTTGAATACTTCTTTCCAGCCCCTTCTTGCCTGCAAGGTTTCTTTTGAGAAATCAGCTGACAGTCTAATGGGAACTCCTTTGTAGGTAACTGTCTCCTTCTCTCTTGCTGCTGTTAAGATTCTCTCCTTATCTTTCATCTTGGCTAATGTAATTATGATGTGCCTTGGTGTGTGCTTCCTTGGGCCCAACTTCTTTGGGACTCTCTGAGCTTCCTGGACTTCCTGGAAGTCTATTTCCTTTGCCAGATTGGGGAAGTCCTCCTTCATTATATTTTCAAATAAATTTTCAATTTCTTGCTCTTCTTGTTCTTCTCCTCCTTTTTCCCCTACCCCACCCCATGATTTGGATGTTGGAGCGCTTAACGTTGTCCTGGAGGTTCCTAAGCCTCTCCTCTTTTTTTTTGAATTCTTGTTTTTTTATTCTGATCTGGTTGAATGTTTATTTCTTCCTTCTGCTCCACACTGTTGATTTGAGTCCTGGTTTCCTTCCCTTCACTGTTGGTTCCCTATATATATTTTTTATTTCACTTTTCATAGTCTTCACTTTTTCCTCTATTATGCAACCATACTCAACCATTTCTGTGAGCATCCTGACTACTAATGTTTTGAACTCTGCACTTGATATGTTGGCTATCTCTTCATTGCTTAGTTTTCTATTTTTGGAGTTTTGATCTGTTCTTTAATTTGGGCTATATTTCTTTGTCTCATTCTGCTGTTACATTGTAAGGGGTGGAGCCTTAGATGTTCACCAGAGCAGGGCAACCCATGTGGCTGCGTTGTGGTGCTGTATATGAGGGAGAGGTCAGAGAGGGAAAAATGCCGCTGCTCAGCTCTCCCCAGCTTTCAGTTACTTCTTCTACTACCTGTAAGCAAGTTGGGCCCTTCTGGTACTGATTCCTGGGTGTGTAGGTTTGTGTATGTTCTAGGACTCTGTGGGTCTCTTCAACAAACTCTCCCATGAGACTGGGAGTTTATCCTGCTGCTGCAACTGCAAAAGCTTTTTACAGTGAGAGGTTTTGGGGCTTTATTTCCCCTCACTGGAACCCTGCATTGCATGGTCTGTCTCACTCCCTAGTCATTCTTCCCAGTTTATCCGCACACAGATGTGGGACTGCCTGGTTCACCAGCCCCCTCCTCACCCGCCTGGCTCTCCAGCTGCTGCCTTGCCACATGTCCTCTCTGCCCTGGCTGCCAGTCTCCACCCCTTCTACTGGTCTGGATGAATGTTTCTTCTTTAATTCCTTGGTTGTCAGACTTCCATGTAGTTTGATTTTCTGGCAGTTCTGGTTATTTTTTGTTTTTAAATTTGTTGTTGTCCTTCTTTTGGTTTTGCACGGAGGCAAAGTGTATCTACCTACACCTCCATCTTGGCCGGAAGTCCTAATATCTCATATCATTGCCTCTATGCCAATCAGTTATGCATTTTTTTATATTGATTTAAAGCTTGGCTCCACATGGGGATGATTTGATTAATGTCCCCAAGTTATTCACGCATAGTTGTGAAAAAAGAAGTTGGAAGAATATTTGCTATCCGGAAAGTATTCTGATAGTCCCACAAACTGTCAGGGCTGTTTGGCTCACTGATTGGGAGCAGGGTGAGTGGATGTCATGGGTCCACTTCACATTACTCGGCTTCTGCTGGTGGATTGGGAGCAGGGTGAGTGGATGTCATGGGTCCACTTCACATTACTCGGCTTCTGCTGGTGGAGAGGATTGGAATTAGGTGGCAGTGGTTTGGCAGGAGCACGTTCCTTCACTCTCACCACCATACTTAAAACATGGCTTCTCAATTGTGTGGGGACTAAGGCCCCGCTTGGGGGAGTTTACTGGATTAGAGTTTTCCCTGGATAGGAACAGACTCACCACAAGAAAGGGGAAGGATATTATGGCTAAGGATCAGTGAGAAAATTTCGATAACCTTTAATTTGAAATGTTTTCTGTCTTTTGCTAAATTTTTGTTAAGTAATGTGAACTCTGCTATCCCAGAGAAGGTAATATTTTTACAAAAGGGAAATTCATCTTGAAAAATTTCAAATATAATTTTAGTTCAGGATCTGACATTTCCCATCAAAACAAATCTATACGTTAGTTGAAAACATGATAAACATTTTCAGCTATACCTCGGTGTCCTCTGGCCCTTGTCTGCAGGATTCAGGATTCGGCAAGGTCCCCAATGGGGCCCTGGGGGTGAGTCACCAGGGGTTCCATGCACAGGTCCACCCAGCATCACTCGGCCCCACCGTCCTTTCCCCCTTCTGTCTGCTCCTCCATCAGTCATCTTACTGTCCTCTACACGTCACAGTAAGCCGTGCCCTGCATCCCTGTGCCCACTAACTGGACTTCAGTCTTAGTTCATGTTTGTTCTCGTTGTCAGCTGCGGTGCCTGGAGGTGGAGGCTGCGTGGAGTTTTAATAGAAAGCAGCTCACTTTGTTTCGCCTGCAGCCCTCTCTCTGCTCAGGAATCAGATACAAGTCTGGGGGCTGTGGGACCAGAGACAAGAGGAAGTGAAGGGACTGCCTTTCCTCTCCAGTGACCAAGACACCCCTCCCGGGCAGCTTCTCTATCCCTCTCTAGGCGGGATGCGCCCTTCTCCTGAGGCTCCCAGACCGCTCAGGAGACCAGACCCTGGCAGCCCCCACCCCCAGCCTCTGGACCTGAGGATCCCCAGTGGTGGCAGCAGGAGCAGCAGAAGGGACATTTCAAAAGGCTTCTCCTTCCCAGAGCTGGAGCTCACTAGGTAGATGCGAACCACTCAAAGGAACAATGGAAAATTGGGCAGGGGCTGGAATGAGACTTGGCCTCTCGGTGAGAAGTGACGATTTGTTAATAACATAACTGGAGTTGAGATGTGCTGAGCATGCATCCACCGCCAAGCCCTGGGCTGTGAGCTCGCTGTGGGTCCACGTTCTGGCTGGTCACACTCTGTCACTGTCTCCTTCATGCAGGCAAAGTGAGTTGATGACCATGATCCTAACAACCAGGGAAGCTGGTCAGGAAAGACTTTTCTGACAGATTTTCCATGTGAAAGTGTGTGGGGGGTGCTTTAAAATATAGGTTTTATTATCAAGTTTTATTACCAATGAGATATAGTGAGGCCAACAGGTCAGAAGACAGTTGTCAGCAAAAGGATGAGGAGGGTGGGGGACACTGAGCAGAGTGAGTAACACGAGGAGGAACTGGGTAGGCAGGGGCAGAGGGAGTGAGGGGAGCCACAGATGAGAGCCTTCATTGCTGTTTCCACGGGAAAGAACAGGGGAGGCGGGCTGAGCAGGTTTAGAATTGGCTAGTTTCAATAATTCCAGGGGCCTCGGGAGTATAGGCGCTGTCCCTAGTTGTCTGGTCCCTGGACCTGGGTGATTGGGACCGAGGGGCAGTGGAGCTGAGTGTGAGAGCTGAGAGGAGGTGGGGAACAGGATGGCCCTGTGAGGGTCACAGGGGCCACAGCCTGCAAGACCCCAGGTGTCTGAAAATCAGAAGCCCACCGTTCACAGTGGGGTGAGGAGGGAAGCCCATGTGCTGTGAATGGGAACGTCTTATCCTGGCGGTGTAACCTCATCACCCTGGGGATTCAGAGGGAGGGCTCCCTCTGCCCTGTCAGTTAGCATGTTCCCCAAGACTCAAAGACTTGAACCAAACTCCAAAGTCCCAGGGGGCCCAAGTAAGGCTCCCTCTTACAGATCACAGGGCAGTGTCCCCACATATCTGCCCCTGGCTGCTGCCCTTGGGTTGCTGTCCCCTCCAGCTCCTGCCCCCCTCGCTGTCTGCTGGTCCTGTGGGTGCAGGGCTGCTGTGGAGTGACAGCAGCATGCCTGTGCCCCGGGTGAGGGCCCTGCTGGGCAGCCTGCTGCCCTCCTGCTCCCTGGTGTGTACCAGCTGTCTCCACTGAGCATCAGGGTTCAGGGACAGATGGAGTAGGTCCCATGTCAGTGATTCCTTTCAACTTCCTGGGATATGGGAGGGGATTTAGAGCCTATTCACCAATTATGATTCTTTTTAGAGTGATGCGGCAGAGCGACAAGGGGCGGGTGTGATTGGGAGATGACCCTGAATCCAAGGGCAGGTACCTTCAAGCTGTAACTTTCCAAGCCTTTAAGACCATGCTTGCATCTTGCCTTTGACCCCTAAATGGGCTCTCATTTCCCTCTGTCTCCTGATTTGGGTCTCTTTCCTGTCCTATCAGCCTTCTCCATAGTATGGAACAGGGAAATGAAAGATGGAATATAAATCGCCCAGTTCTGGTATTTTAATTGAGAAGCTTAGGAGAGCTATCTGGATTTGTTGTGAGGTTCGATTTCCTGTGTTATCCACCCAACACTATTTGTCACGTGGGGTATGGTGAGCCTGGTGACTACAGAACTAAAGAGTGATGGTCCCGGAGGTCATCTACCAGGGGTGTCCAACCTGCAACCCGCAGGCTGTATGTGGCCCAGGATGACAACATAAAATCGTACATTTACTTAAAACCCTTTTTTTGCTGATCAGTTTTTGTTAGTGTTTGTGTGTTTAATGTGTGGCCCAAGACAACTCTTCTTCCAGTATGGCCCAGAGATGCCAAAAGTTGGACACCTCTGAATCCAATTCCTTCATTTGAAACAGATTTGGGATCTTCTTGAATGCTCTTGCCATGTTGCATTGTGTCTACCACATTGCATTGTGTCTGTCCCATGCTTGTGAGCCGCCTGGTCACGTTTGGTGCCTCCTGTTGCCTCAGAATCTGGCTCTGTGCCTGGCACTTAGAGGTATTCAGAAACTGTTGAATGAATGAGTGAGTGAGTCACTGGCCAAGGCCACACATCTAATCCATGGCAGAGCTCAAAGCAGAGGCCAAATCATCTCGTTCCTAGGCACACGGCCTCAGTAATCTTTTATTTAATTAAACTTTGAAATCGCTCTGGGATTAAGGTTTTTGAGACCCAATCTCAGATCCCTTCCTGAGGAGCAAAGGTGGCCCCAGAATAGGGTCAGTGACCTAGACTTTCAGAAGAGCTCTGGCTTAGTGGAGAGACCTGGGTTTGAGGCTCATCTCTGCCATTTCCTGGCCGGTTACCTTAGGGAAAATCACTTAACCTCATTGACGTTGAGCTTAAAAATAGAACAGTTAGTTATTTTACTGGCAAAAATGGGTTTATTCAGGAATATAAAAAAACTGCAATCAGGACATGTGAGCTAGGGCAAGACCATAGGCAAGTCCAGAGAACAAAGAGGTGGACATTCTTTTATATAGGGGAAAGGGGAAGTTGGGAGGACCTGTCATCAACAGTCCTTTGGAGGAAATTACTACTTTGCAGGGTAGTAAGACTCTGGGTTGTGACAGTCTCTGATTGGCTGGGCTGTTGCTGGGGGAGGAGAAAATCTTCCTTCCTCCAGCTGGTGTAGTATAGTAGAAAACATCTTCTGTTGGAGATGCAAGACAGGGCTTTTCTGTTTGGGGCAAATGACCATGAGAGGCAGGCAGGGCAGGATAGCTCCCCCTACACGCACTCCTGACTCCAATCTTAGTTGAGATTTTCTTTATTAATTTCTACAAGAAAAATAGCTTCCCCCTTTTCACCTATAAGATGGGAAGACAGTTCTGAAGTCCAAGCACCACGGCCACGGATTTTGCAGTCCTTTGTAAGCAGCAGTGCCTGGCCTGCACAATCATGAAGCGCCTCCAGTGGGCAGGTGCTGGGAAGGCCACTCAGGGCTGGCCACCCTTAGTGTGGTGGTCACGATGCTCTTCCCTGTCCTGCTTTGAAAGCCTCTCCGGTGGACCTGTGCTCCTGGTGCGAAGGTGAGGTAGGGTCCAGGCAGTCATGATGAAGTACGTGCATCTTTAGGGGGTGATGGGGGGAATGGGAACTCCAAGAGGGCTGGGGAGGTCTGAGGAGGGGAGAGAGAAGGGAAGCCTGCCTGGATGGGGAGTCTCCGATGCTAGCCTGAGGATTCTATGTGCACCCCAGGAGAAGCACATGGGAAGCTCGGAGGACCAAGACAGCCTCTGGTGACACTGGACAGCAAGCAAGAGAGCCCTGGGCCAGCTCTCAGGCCTGTGCGGTTCCTCACTTTTGCAGGGAGGGCACAAGTTCCATTGGCGAAAGCTGGTCAATATTGCTCGCAAGCAAAGAGTTCACATGTTCAAGAATAAGTGTATCTTGCAAGAAATTAAAAATGGTGGGTAGGTTTTTATGATCCAAAAAATTGTACGTGATGTTAAAATAATAGGCCAATGTAGTCAATGTGGTTAAGAAAAAGGGGTCGGGCAGGCCTGCTGTTGGCCTTCGTGCAGAGCAGACAATGGGCCATTGTCTGAACACTGAACTTTTGAGTGGGTTCCTTTGTGGTGGTGTTGGCACAGCTTGCGTCTGAGAGGAGAAAGCTGCTCAGAAATCCCACAGGGCCATCGCCAAACAGTAGAGCCGGCGCACATTCTTTGGGTGGTTGGGCCTCGCGCTGCCGAAAGCGGCTGTGGATGTCAGGGGTGGAGGCTGGAATGACACAGCACTGAGCATCCTTCCGGGAACTTAGCCCCGGCTCCCCCCGCAGCCCTGCCCCCATCGCCTGTCCCCGCCGGGCTGCAGGCCTCCAGAAGCGACACAGATTCATGTAGCCACCAACAGGTGATGGTCTGCAGTTGGCCATCCCTCAGAGTGGGAGGGTGGAGGGCTTTTATTTTAACAAGCTTTCCATTTATTTAGGAAGAGACACAGGCTCCCAGCAGGGGTGTCTAATTAAGCTCTCAGCCCATCTGGGTGGAAGGAAAGGAATCTTTATAACAACAAGCATGTGAGCACGGGTAGGTTTTTACCTCTTGCTGGTGAGTTTATCATAATACACTTCCTATTTCTTTTGGTAGACATTCCCCCGCTTTGAAAACAGTATGATGCCTGAGTACCTGCGAGAGGGTCAAAGTCACTTTGGCACAAGCATGAGAGTACTGAGTTGTTGATGATTTTAAAGAAATAAAGCTTTGTTTTCTACACATTTTGCCTGTATTTGCTGAATTCTTACTTGAATTTAAGAATATTATAACAGGATGAGAATAGGAAAGAATTTTGTAATCTCAAAAGTGCTTAATGATCAGCTTCTCAGAAAGACTTGGAATTAGCACCTTGTTTGTCCACATTAAAGCAGTTTGTCCACGCCCCTAAAAGTAGCTTATTCACCGCTCCTTCCTTTGTGCCGTTAACCCGTCTATAACCAGCGCAAAGAAAACTCAGCCCCACGTATTGGAGTTCTTCTCGGTGGATGGACATGTTGATGGGGCGGAACTTAATAGTGGCTTCTTTCTAAAATTAAGCTTTTGTGTTTAGTTTTGGCTAAAAATGAAAGTTTTCTACAAAATTAAGTCATACATATTAATTAGGAGTATATATTTAAAAATTAAAGTAGGAACAGAACAATGACCTTCCTTACCTGTCCTTTAACGCCTGTGTCACTCTGAAGCAAGCGGTCATTCTCCTCTCCTCCCTGTTTCTGTTCCTCTTCCCTATCAATAGCCCCACGTTCTCTTTGGGGACTGTCAACCCTGGGGTTCTTAGCTTAGGACTGGGTTTTCATTGAATTAAGTCCACCAGGATATGTGGTGGATATTATTTTCCAAAGATGGCTGTTCTTCTAGAATGTTCTAGAACCTTGTCACTCTTCATCAAGAGATAGAATCTATGTACCCTCCTCTTGAATCAGTTTTTATGACTGTGTTAACCAATAGCATAGGGCAAAGTGAAACTATGTGATTTCTGAGGGCAGGCCATAAAAATTCCAAACCCATGGGTATTGTTCTCGCGGGATGCTACCGTGGAAGCAGTCTGACAGCCTGAGACCTCCATGCTGCGGGGGGCGGGGGGTCCAGGCTGGCCCAGCTGGGAAGGCCACATGGGGAAGCTCCAAGACTGCATGTGAGAGGTGTGCCCGTCTGCTCCCAGCACCAGGTTTCCCTCCCCCACTGTTTCAGCTCCCAGCACCTCCCAGCACCGTCTGACTGCAAATCCGAGAGGGGCTTCAAGCCAGAGTCACCCAGTCAAGTTTACCCAAAGAGCCAACCCACAGGCCTGTGAGTGATAATGAGATGATTATTGTTTTAGTTCCTGGGTTCTGGAGAGGTTTGCTACCTAGCAGGAGATAACCAGAACAGTGCATCTCATCTCTGGGGCCACAATGATTGCTGTAGGATGGACGAGTGGCCCACGTCAGTCTAATCAGCTCAGGTCTTAAGCTGTTTGCTACAAATGCTGGACCACAAATGCTCTCTTCTCCCCTGGACTTGCAGGCAGGAGTACACAGGCTCTGTCAGATGCTGTAACATCCGACCGTAGCAAGAAGGAGAGACAGGCCGAGGGCAAAGCCAATGCAGTGAGGAAGCAGAGAGAGCGAGAACACGTGCGCGCACAAGAGAGAGAGAGCAGTCGTGATGACATCGTGATGACATCGCTGAGCTCTGAGTCACACCGCCCCTGAAGTGGCATTGGCTTATATGTTACCAACTAGAAGCTGTCTACATTCAAAAAGTTGTGGAATTGCAAGTCACTGTACAGATAGCAGAATTCTATGACTTGTATAATACCTGAATTTTCCCTATTTTACTCCTGGTCCGTGACCTGCCAGACATTAGGAGCCCTTCAATGACAGGGAGCTCACTACCACCTGGAGCACCTATTTATGCCTTTCCCGAGCGGCTTGAATTGTTGAGCCAAAATCTGGTTTTCTGCAATAGTTTCCATAAGACAAAACAAACTGTCTAGGAGTTCTCTGGATAAGAAGAGTATCTAAGTTTCAGCAAGTTCCTTAGGAAAGAATTGTATGGTACTCGAATTGCCAAGATGGAGAAGTGTGAGCTGGACACCGCCATATCCACTAGACTGACAGCTGGTTGATCACTGTCTACCTAAGGAGCACTGGTTCATCGGTCAGCCTAAGTCAGCATCGGCAGGGAGGAGCTGCTTGTGCTTGGTCTCCTTGTCAGAACTGACACCAGTGGCTTGGACAGGTCATTGAGGTTATGCTGCATGTGGCGTGAGGCCAGGAGGGACAGCTGTTACGTTGGGTGAGAAATCGGGATCCTAAAATTTAGTGATAGGCTAAAGAACCACTGAATCCCACCAGACAGACTTTAGAGGAGAAGCACAAAACATTCTGCCCTCTCGTCTTCTCGAAATCACTGCGTAAGTACGAGAGGAATGAAAAGTGCCTGAGTTCAGAGGTCACGGAATGGGAAGAGTCAGAAATTCACTCGTCAAAGGGACTTGATGTAAGACAAAGGGTCAGGTAGCTCTCAAAAAAGTCCATGTGACTTTGGGCTAGATCGACAGAAGCCCGGTGTCCAAAATGAGGCAGATAATTCTTTCTCCCCGTGCTGGTCAGACTTTCCTGGAGCACAGCGCTCGCTCTGTGGATGCCATACGCTAAGAGAAATTGACAGACCAGTGCATAACCAGACGAATCTGAATCTGGTCTATGGTGAGAAAACTTGAAACCTTATCCTGAGAGAAATGGTTCAGGGATGTGGATATTCCCTTGGAAAGGGCTCTATACAAATATCTAAGAGTCTGAGAAAGTCACTGTTTTATCCTGTTGGGAGAAGCATCCTGGGGTCAGATTCACAAATGCCTGCCCAATGAGGACTTTCAAACTAGAGCTTCTAAAGTACCTCCATCTGAATCTGCAGTCCAGGATGGGGACATCACTTGGGAAACCCATGGGAGCTCCAGAACCATTTCCCAGAAGAACCACAGAAATTGAATTTGCATTTTTTTTTAGGTTTATTGACTCCTCCAAGGTCTACACACCTGGTGTTGAGACTCCCTGTTGGTAATAATTGGAGACTAAATTAACTAATTTTGCAAATCGTCTTATCATCAGAAAGCACACAGCCCTCATTCTAGTGTGACTTGATGTAGCATTCCTTGTAACCCCCTTCCATTTCCTCCTGCCTGTTTTCTCCACAGAAGCAAATATTATAAAGACATTGCTTGAAATTGCGAACAGTGATGGGGTCGCTTCTAGTGATTTTATTTCACTCCCTCACCTTCAGAGCAACGTGAAGGCCCTTTAAAGCTTTCTCTTCTCCTGGCAGTTTTCTTTCATCCCTTCCTTAGTGCTTTTCCCTTCTCCCTTTTTCTTCTCTTCCACCCCTTCCTCCTCCACAAAGAAAAAACGCAGGCGTGTGGTGGCGTGGCCTTCAAGGGTGGGGAGCGTGACTGGCTAGAGGGGAGCAGGGACAGGCCAGGGGCTCGTCACGTTTCTTCCCTGACCTCTGGCCCCTCCTTCCCCTTTCCATGTGTCCTCTCTTTGTCATGACCGCAGAATTCTGCAGACTGCAGCACTCAGAGCAGCTTCTGCGCAGTAGCCTTGCTGACTTCGCCGTGGGGGAGATCTGGGTGTTGCCGGGTAGTGGTGCTCACGTTGGGTTTTTATGACAAAATTCTGGGCTTTGATAAAATAGGCTATGATTTCAGTGGAGATGATACATGAACTTGAATTGTAACTCAATTAATTGCTAGTGTTGTCTCTACAAGTGGATTATAAATTTGCAAATTCTGCTGCGCTACCTTTGTGTCTTTCACAGGAAGTTGTGACCTGGCTGATTTTATTGCCTCGGCTTTGGGCAAACTACTGGTCTGCGCTACTCACATAGTAAAGATAACACCAGGCCTGTATCCAAAGGGAACGAAATCAGGATCCTGAAGAGACATCTGCACCCCCGTGTTCACTGCGGCTTTATTCACAATAGCCAGGATGTGGGCTTGGCACCACCTAAGTGTCCGGCTCCAGATGGGGGGAGGCGGTAAAGAAGGTGTGGGTTGTATATATACGATGGGATGTTACTCAGCCACGAAAAAGAAGAAAATTCTGCCGTTTGCAGCAACATGGGTGGACCTTGAGGCCATTGTGCTGAGTGAAATAAGCCAGAGAAAGAAAGACACGTGCTGTATGATCTCACCTACAGGTGGGGTCTAAACATCAAACTCTTAGAGACCGAGAGTAGAGTGGTAGTTACCGGGGTCTGGGGCGTGGGGGAAACTGGAGATGCCCGTCAAAGGATGTGAACCTCAGTTGTAAGATGAATAAGTTCTGGGGACCTAATGGAGGTCATGGTTAATAATCCGGATATGTACAGGGTGGGCAAAAGTAGGTTTACAGTTGTTCATAAGGAAAATAGTACAATAATTTATAAGTCGATACAAGAATAGACTGTACTTTTCATACAGCTGCAAACCTACTTTTGCCCCACCCTGCACTGGAAAGTTAAGAGAGTGGGTGTTAGACGCTGTCACCACACAGAGAGGAAATGGAGACACGATGTCACACGATGGAGATGGCAGCTGATGCTGGAGCGATCAGCGTTTTGCTGCAAACAAGGCTATCAGGCTGTGAAGTCATACGTCAGGTGTTTCTCAATATGTCTGGAACAACAGAGAGATAACACCACTCTCAGCTCCCCGGTAACTGAGTGTTAGGTGCCAATCTTAGGAAATAAGGGCACAGGCCACGGAATCGGCTGCCAGACTGGAGCTGAATTCCTGTGTCACTGACCAGCTCCTGCATCAACGAGGTGTGTGACCTGGGGCAAGTTCCCGGACTCCCCCAGGTCTCAGTTTTCCCACATATAGAATGGAAAGCATACCATAAAATGAGGTTAGGTGAGTGTCAAATGAGGCAATTTAGGTAAAGTACTTGGCTCATACGCAAAAAAATCTTCATCACTGTTACTGTAACAAATACGGTCTTTGTGTACATTTTTGGGAATCTGAAAAGTATTTAGCAGGAAGCAAAATTTGAGACCAGTTGCTTCTGAAATGCCAGGCCCTTCTCCTGACCAGTGCTCCGAAGGAGCTTCCCGTTCCAACAGGAAGGGAAGAGCACAGTTTCAACGTGAGAAGTAAACACTTGTGGGATCTTCCACAAACCTGAGTCCCATGGAGAGCTTACAAAAAAGAATAGAAATGACCGAATGAGTTTATTCAGTTTATTTATTGCCGACTTCTGGATTTTTTTCATGTTTTATTGACTAGATGAGCCTGTTCCAATTTGCACGGTTGCTTTAAATGCTGTTCAGCCTTCATTTCCTTTATTAATATCAGGTGCAACTAAGCCGCCTGAAGCCGCGTGCTCATTCCTTCCAGTCTCCCATCTTCAGCCTAATGCGTTCCACATTCCCAGCCCACGTCCTTGCCAGCGCGAGCCGCCTGGTTCTTCTCTGGGCGAGAACCCCGGGGAAGGCGAGTCACTGGGCCATGGCCGGCGTGCGGTGGCCGTGATCGGCGGGGTCGATGGCTGTACCTGATGGTGATGCAGGGTGTGTGCTGAGGTTTCCAGAGCTGCAGCTGAGAATCAAAGATTGTCTTTCTCATGAAGGGGGACTTGTAGGAACATCATTTGTCTGAAGAAGAAGGGCACCCTGGTGGGGGTTCGGGTGGGGAACGTGCTTCCCGTCTGTGTTGTAACTTGCAGAAACTGCCCTGGCCTCTCGGACGGGCCGGGAAGGGCCCCGTCTGGCCTGTGGCAGCACTGGCTCTGTTTGGAATAAAACCCACATGGAGAAACGCACAGAGGAAACTATTCGAGAGGGAACTGGGTGTGTTTCAGACGTTAAGTCTGCAGAGAAAAATCTGTAGGCTTTTTTTTTTTTTAAAGAAAAACAAGCCCCTGAAAATGAACTCGGAGAGAGAGCATTTATGCAGGAAGTCTTCCAGAAGGGGAAAAAAGAAACAGTTTAAAAGCAATTCAGATTAGAATACCATCTCCCCCCACACACCTCCCGCCACCACTGTACTACTCGGAACAAAATTGAAGAGAGCAGTTGAAAAACGGCGCGGCTCCCTCCAGCTCAAGTAGAGGCCATGGGCGTGCCGAGCAGAAACCCCAAGACCATTGTTCTCATTTTCTCTCTGTGTTAATAGCTGCTCTGTGTCTTCCCGTCGCCCTGTGACCGAGGAAATGACACGTGAGTAACGCTGTGACCACTGTCCTCTCTTCCTTCTCCACTACGTAGACACTCACCTCTTCCAGGTGGAGGCATGGAGGAAGAATAAACCTGAAAAGGCAGAACAGGAGGGTGTGCTCTAGGAACATTCCAGAACCTCAGGTCCTGGAGTCGCACTCGAGTGTTATCTCTGTCTTGCTGTCCCCTGCGCACTGGCCACCAAGCCCACCGAGTACAGAGGCCCAGGCTGAGTGGCTGGTCAGGCTGGTCAGAATCGGATGTTTCGCTCACCGGATGGGGGCCTGGGTGAGTGACTTCGCTCTTCCATGCCAATGTTTTCTCTGTAGTCGGATGAAGGTTCGAGTGTATTGTCTTTACAGCGATGGCATGAGGGTCAACTGGATTCATTAAATCAGAATTTTCAAACTTACTTTCATTATCACCCCTCCTTTTCACCCAAGGAAATACTTTAGATCTATCTGTCCTAGTCGCTCCTGGCATGGAAGTTGAGTCCCACAGATGCACTGTACAGTGCGGGCCGTGTTTGGATACCTGGTGCCCCTCCTCCCAGCCTGCCCAGCCCCTGAGAGTCACTCATGTTCAGGATTTGCTACAGGAAAGAGGGCTCTTGAATATGTTTCACCCCAAAGTGACACCCGCCAAGCAGAGCTCACTGAGCAGAGCCAGCCCCAGGGCCTGGCTGCGGGTGGGTCTTCAAGGGACAGGAAATGTCTTCATGTGCCATTCAAATGGCCTGTGGCAGGAATCGTGTCTCCTGCAGTTGTGGGCCTGGCCCAGTGGCCCCATGGGTCCCGCGGGGTGAGGTGCTGCAAGGCGCTCTCCTCTCGATCCACCTTCGGATGTCAGGCAAACTCACACTGGCTGGTGTCATCACCTGCCTCTGGACTCCGTGTGTGGGAGGCTGGGCCCTCCCTCTGGGGACAGGTCTTCAGGTGGTCATCCCCTCTAGCTGTGCCTCTTCTGTGTCCTCATGTCACCTTTGGAGACTAATCCAAGCATCTGAGTTTCCTGTGGTCCAAAGGCCAAGCCTCCAGAATTAGAACAATGGTGGTGACAAGCGGGCCACAGTCCTGTGCTGGACACCCAGCACTGCCACACATCTGTTTGCATACAGGGACAAAAACAACCAATTACCCCAACATGTGCACAACCTTCTAAAAGCAAAAGTGGCCAATCAACTTGGGTAAATCTAATTGTAGAGGTGTGTGTGTGTGCATGTGTGCATGTAGTGTGAGTATGTGTGTATGAGTGTGGCATGTGTGGACACGTGTGTAAACATGGATTTGGTGTGTATGTGTATATGTGTGTGCATGGTATGTGTAAAGTCACAGCTTAAAACCTGTGCTGCCATCACTGCATCTCCGAGCAGGTGGGAGAGCCCACATCGGTCACCCAGGGAAGGGACATGTTGAAAGGCAGTTTCCTGGGCTCCCCCTCCCTACTGCACCC
The DNA here is from genome assembly GCA_007922815.1 of Macrotus californicus. Taxonomy (NCBI): domain Eukaryota; kingdom Metazoa; phylum Chordata; class Mammalia; order Chiroptera; family Phyllostomidae; genus Macrotus; species Macrotus californicus. The sequence goes on along the minus strand of VMDR010014406.1, from coordinate 8,784 downwards.
CCTGGGGCCCAGAAACCTGAAGTTTAATGAACACCCTGAGGGGATCCTCTTGCAAACTGAAGTTCAGAACCTTTGGCTCTAAGATGCTCAAGTAGCTCAGCCAAGTCAGTGACAGCATCAAATCAGAGTATTCGGGAGGTCACACAAGGGGAAAAATTCCCTTGTTTGTTTATTCAATGACTACACCAGAGCCGACATCAGCCCTTGTGCACCTTTTGTGAGCTAACAAAGCATTTTGTACCCTAATGTACTTAAAAGTTTCAGAGGCAAGATAAGGGACAAAAGTGTCCAGCAAGTGATGGCTGTCTTCATCCCCAGGCAGGAGTCTTTTCCACCAGAGGCAGTGTCCCAGGTGTCAACACTCTGCAGAGTTCACGACTCACACAGGCACTGGGTGGACGCTTTATTCACAGGGAAGTGGCAGAGCAGGATTAGCCTCAGTGTTGGCCTGGGTCCCGAAGGCCGGCAGATCTTGTCCTGCAGCTGACACAGCCCTACAAGATTTCCAGAGTCCCTCCTGGGGAAGGTGGCTCCTGAGCGGGGCCTTGAAGGCTGCTAGGCAGAGCCTGGGATGGATAGATGCTCACCGGAGAGAGCCAGAGATCACGGGCACCAACTGGCTAAGCCCAGAGTGTGGGCAGGCAGCTGAGACAGCTACGCCCAGAAGGTGAGAGAGTCGAGAACCGGAGGTCACTGGGCTCCCACTGAGAGTTGGGAGCAAGGCATGCACAAGATGAGGGCGGTTTGGACATTGAGTTGAACTGTGGCCTCCAGTGCTGTGCGAGGGGGCATTTCCGTTGTTTCAAGCACCCAGCCCTTGGCAAAGGCGGCCGTGAGAAAAGAACACAGCGATCGATGGCGGTTGAGTTCATCCCTTTGTAATGGGACTACCATTCCGAGGCTCTGCGCAAGTCAAGTGACTTGGGGGTGTTGGATGCAGCTGCAAAAGCCAATGTTGTCGATCACATTGGCACCTGTCACTGCCCCAGCCAACTTGCTCCTGAGGCCACTGTGGGCACGACACCTACTGCTCTTCTCTCTGATTGTGTGTGAGCAATCGTAGGTGTGTGCGTGTGCGGAGAAACCTGCTGTGAGAACCGCCTCCAGGAGCGTGTCAGACATAGCCTAAATCGCCTTTAGAATGCATTGCAAGTGATTGCTGTTTTTGCATGGAGCTCAGCACGGGGTGGGGGCGGGGTGGGTGGTTGGGGGTGGGCGGAGGCTAAGCTCAGAACCTGCTATAAATTCAGCTTGGCTGAGCCACTCAGAGAAACTCAGGACAAGGAGCAGGAACCAAAATGGGCCACTCAAGTGAAGAGGGGCCTTTATTATAAATACATAGAAAAACAGTGCCAGACCACCCAAAGGCCAGACCCAGAGGGTGCACAGAACGCCTGCAAAGAGGTTTTTTTTTTAAAGAATCTGATATGTGATGTTTAAAAAGAAAAGTAGCTAGCAGGTGCAATCCCAGCTCTGCAGGACTTCCTGCCTTGTGGTTGAGCGGGACTTCATTTGCAGTGACTTGGGCAGGCTCAGGGAAGACCATTTTCTCTGGTTTGGGGCCTCTCGCGGTGCTAGTGCAGCCCAGATTCTGGGATGTCCCATAGGATCCAGGCTGGCAGCAGCACAAAGGCCCTGTGACAAGGGCTCTCCCCTTGGGTGTGGCGTCTACATGTCTGTCCTGGTGGCCAGGGACCTGGGTGCCCAGGGCAGGAGGGAGGGAGAGAGACAGTCACTTCGTTAGTTCACACAGCACCACAGGGCTCTCTGTCTGCCTCCGACACACTCTCAGTCTCCATGCTGAATGGGCAGACACAAGACTCTGCCCTGCTGGGCCAGGCCTGCGTGTTTGCTGAAGCTCAGTAAGGGCACGGCGGGACGTGTGGTCCCATCTAGAGTGGGAATGTGGCCGAGAAGGGTGCAGACTCAGTCCATGGGCTTCACGGCCCTGCCAAGTGCTCCACGTCCTGATCACATGCCTTCCACGTTGGAAAACCCCTCCTTGCCTCAGTTTCTTCATCTGCCAGATGGGGAAATGAGCCATTGAACATGGTGCCTGGCCCATAGGAAGTACTCCAGAAACGTTAGCAAAACTCGTTATTAACACCCTTAGGAGACCCTGGTACCATCTGGATCCAGGAGGAGGGAAGTTCCCAGAAAAAAGCGTGTGAATGCCTTCAGAGCCGGGCCACTGGCCAAGGACATGGATACAGAGAGCCACGGACTGGGCAGCAGTGTGAGCCATATGGGGGCGTGGAGCTCCCACGTGTGGCCTGCACACTGTGGTCAACAGGGAGGGAAGTGGTGCCAGACACTGCCGAGAAAGACTCAGTGTGGAAGGAGGCATTGCCCTGTGCGCAGGGCAGCTGTGTGGCCCCGGAGAACAGCAGTGATAGGAAGGTTATAAGAAGGCCACCATGGTCATGGCTGCCCATCATTGGGTGATAAGACTGTGTGTGGGCGGGCTGATCATGTGGGAAATGGCTGAGGAAACATTCACATCAAAAACTAACTTGAGGCCAGAGAGCTGCAGAAATCCTCCTGCTTATTGCTGGCATCTTCTGCTGGTCTTTTCTTTTTGGAGAAAGTGAATCACAAACAAGAGGCGACTCTGGTGACTGACAGCTGCGCCACTGTGACCCCTCGGTGTGGACCGTGTTCCTCTGCCAGATGCTTCACAGCTTGCTGATGCTAAGAGAAAGCAGAGCGGCCCTGACTGGGAAGTGGACGAACCCCAGGCTGCTGGGCTTGGCTCAGGGCGGATGAGAGGACAAAGGAATCTGGGAGTTCAGGCTTCTTCCAAGCAGTTCAAGTGCATCGTCTTGTTAATTTTTGAGTCCATTTACAGAGAAGGAAATAAGCTCAGAGGGAGAAATTAGTTTGCCGAGGTCACCTAGCAAATGCGACATGGCTGGCAGATGATGCTAATGCCCTGTTCTGATTCCTTGGTCCACTTTTGGGGGGATGCTGGGCATGCCCAGAGAATTATGACTCTTCCTACCTCCCCACCTTGCTGCTTTTATGCCCATGAGCCTTGCTCCAGTCCCTGGGGAACTTGCTCAGCCCACACATGGGGCTTGTCACCCAGATGGGGACAGCTGGTCATGGAGCGATGTCACTAGGCTGGGTTAGGTGCCTGGGCAGGAACACAGGCTGAATCACCCCCACTCATAAAGCCCATCAACAGGTTCTTCAACATGAGTACCAGCCAGTCCTGTCTCCAGGCTCAGGCTCAGGCTCAGGAGGAGGCCGCTGGGCCTTGCACAAGTCCCTCGCTTGTTTGCTGGACTTCACTGCCCCCCAAACCACAGAGGGGCCCTAACAGGACTGTGTCTGTTGCCCACAATGACCGCCTGCCATAAACACAGTCCTTATTGGTTTTTCTCCCTGGCTTGAATGACCTTTCTTCCCCTCTGAGCCAACCACACCAAGATAAACACACGCCTCCTCCAGGAAGGCTTCCCCAACTGTCACCTTGGCAGGGCTGCAGGGCCCAGACGGTGGTCACCACCAGCCTAGAGGTGTCTGTGAAGGTGTTTCTTAGTGATTAATATTCTACAAGCAGTAAACACCTGCTCTTCACCCACAACTCCTTAAAACAATAGACTTTTTGTTCTACTTGAGAAAGGACTGTGGGATTATTTTTCCTGCTGCATTTGTCTTGGATCCCGAAAGCAGACCCGTGCCACGCTTTATTTACGTGGTCCTTTCACAAACAGAGCTGAGCTGTCTGGCAGGAGCTTTGCCTTGACAGATGCACAGCTATGCTGCAGCTGCACCAAAACACTGGGAACCAACTCTTGTGGACTCCCTAGGCCATCCGGCCGCTGGGAACCCTCCTCTCTTCTCCAAAGATGCTAATTCAGAGGAACTGCTCTTCAATGCTTACTGTTCACCAGGCACCTCTCAGGATAGCTCATTTACATCTTCAGACTGGGAAACTGAGGTACAGGTACATAACTTTCACGGAGCTGCCAGGCCAGAGCCTGTACCCCTGTCCTCGGCCCCTTCCTGCCCAAATGCCACCGATTTCAAAATCCATAGCTCCAGCTGCCGATCCTGCCTCTGGAATTCCTGACTTACACCTCCCACTGCTGTGTGCTGCCGCCACCTGGGCATCCAAAGGCGTCTCCAGATCGACCTTTCCCGGCCAGAGCTCCCCATTGCTCCCTCCACTCCTGCTGCTTTGCCAGTGAGAGGTTTCTCTGTGCCCCAGGGTGCTCAAGCCCCAAACCAGGGCATCTCCTCCATCTCCTCCCCCTCTCTTGCCCCTCACAGGCCAGCCAGTCATCACTGGGTGTACCCTTCCTCCTAATGGTCCCTAAAATGCCTACCAGGCCACCATCTCCACAGTCCCCATTCTCCACAATGTGCCAGGACCGATTTTAATAATGCACAAATAGATCATCCGTAATTGTTATCAAATGATGTGTGAGAAATTATCCCCTAAATCTAGCCACGGAAAACAACAAGCTCTGTTACTTTGCAGCTTCCAAGGGTCAGGAATCCCGGAACAGCTCGGCTGTGCGGTTCTGGGTCTGTTCTCACCTGGGCTGCAGGCACTGCAGGGCTGGGTGAAGGGAAGGTCAGCCCCAGCTCACTCACATGGCCGTGGGCTGAAGCCGTCGGTCCCTTGCCATGTGGGTGTCTCCATAACTGCTCAGAGCATGGCCACTGACCTCCCCTAGCACCAAGGTGGAAGACACAGCCTTTTTATAACCTGATCTTGGCAATGATGTCCTATCACTTCCACTGTGTTCTGTTCATTAGAAGTAACTCTGTCCATCCAGCCTACAGTCAAAGGGCAGGGATCAGACCAGGGTATAAACTTCATGGGAGGTGGGATCACTGGGGACCATCTTGGAGCCTGCTTGCTGCATCTCACACTTGCTCAAAATGCTTCACTGAGCACACGTTTATTTTGAGGCCTGGTCCTAATGACAAGGCCCTGAGATGGGAACCCTCCTCCCTTTTCCAGCCTCACATGCCACCGCCTGTCCACACATAACTCTGCCCTTCCCTGTGCACCAGCCACATTGGCCTGCCCAGCTCATTGCCATGGAAACCATCCAATGCACCAGCCAAACAAGAGCATCCTTCTCCCTCCTTAGGGTGGGGTGATCATTTGTGTGATTGTTTTAACTTTGCTTAATGATTGCAACTTTGTTCCTTACAAAAATAAATGTAATGAATTTTAATATTTTAAGAGATGTAGGAAATTTCATTTGTAGCAACTTTGACACTAAATCTTGCTAAAGAGTCATGTTTAGAAAAAGCCATTATAGAAAATGTATGCATTGTTCATTGCAGCATTATTTACAATTGCCAAGTTATAGAAGCACCAAGTGTCCATCAATAGATGAGTAGATAAAACAGCCATGGTACAAATATACAATGGAATACTACTTGGCCAGAAAAAGAATAAAATCTTATCATTTGTGACAGCATGGATGCACCTAAGTGAAATAAGTCAGACAGAGAAAGACAAATACCATGTGATTTCACTTACATGTGGAATCTAGAGAGCAAAATAAATGAACATACAAAACAGAAACAGACTCATAGATGCAGAGAACAGGCTGATGGTTGCCAGAGGGGAGGGGGGCTGGGGGACTGGGTGAAAAAGTTGAAAGGGTTGGGAAGAACAGATTGGTTGTTACAAAATAGCCCTGGGGATGTAAAGTACAGCACAGGGAATATAGTCAGTGACATTGAGATAACTATGTGTGGTGCCAGGTGGGTGCTGGAAATACCGGCTGGGAACACTTTGTAAAGCACATGATTATGTAAAGCTGTACACCGGAAACTGGTACAAATAGCACCGAAGGTAAACTGTAACGGAGAAGAAGAAGAAGGTGTGTTTATGCGGACAGCATCAGCACTGACATGATAGCTGCTGTCTTGATGCCTGCAACCCTCGACCCAAAGATCTGGGAGCCTTAAGTGAGGTCTGTCTCCTTTCTGCCTTTTTCCAGCCAGAAGACAAACAGCATCCCAGGAGTCGGTGTCTCGTACCGAGGACCTTGTCCTTTCCTCCTGCCACAGACGGCAGAAAGCAGGGTGAGTACGCCGTGTACCAAGAGCAAAGTGAGCCCAGAGTAAAGTGAGGTGAGAAGCAGAAATCATTTTTCTTCCTTGTAGGGATCCACCTAAGTTGCCCAGGCAGCGAACTCAAGACACGTGGGATGCAGAAAGGACCGGCAAGGCTGGGAGTAGAGGGAGAACCCACACCCGTGTCCCAGGATGTTTGCCAGCTCCTCGACAACACTCGTGGGCTCTCCAGAGCAGCGCCTGGGGCCGTGTTCCTCTTTCTTAAAGCTCCTTGGAGCTTTAGGTGCCTCCGCAGCACTCCACGAGTTCCTGAAAACCGTGGCTGTGGCCCCGCCTCCCCTGCCAGCCTTGCCTCCCAAACCTTGGAGCCAGCAATCAGGGCATGTCTGCTTCGGCTTAAATGGAGCATTACCAATCTTTCCCCTCATCTCTCTTGGCCCCTTGCCTTCTTTCCCTTGTGTGCTGTGTGTTCCAGCATTCAGAAAACTGCTTGTCCCTTTTCAAGTATCATAGCTTAGGATGTCTCAAGTCTTCATTTGGGGAGCAGTCAGACACCTCCGTTTGGTGACAAGTCTCTTAGGAGGAGTGGCCAAGCTCTCGCAGCACGTGCTCTGCTCTGCTGGGTCCCTCGAGGGTTTGGCTCTCTTTTGGCTATTAGAATGGAGTCCTGAAATCTGTTTTACCTGATCTGAAGCGAAACTCCCCCGACCCTGCCCGGTTCTGTCTTAGGTGAACATGGATTCAAGTCCAACTCAGTGGGGGCAGTAGAAGCCTTATAGTGAAATCCCTGATAGGAGACTTGGAGGAACTCAGGGAGACAGCAAGCATCGCCCCCGCTTGCCCCAGATCTGCCTGTAGCCAGACTGTGAAACATGGTTTCCGTGTGCTTGGCCTGAGACCCTACCCAGCAGGTAAAAGCCACTGAGGTCTTAGCTTTGGAGCTATAATTTATTTTAAATTCTGCCTCTGCCACCTGTACGCTGAGAGATCCTGAGTGAGTTATCCATTTAGGGTGCATTTTCTACGCCTGTAATATGAGGGCAGTGCTAGAACCTGTGACCAAGAGCTGTGAGGGTTGAATGAGGACACGCAGAGTGCTAAGAACGGCATCTGCCCACGTAAGTGCTCAGGGAGGGGTAGTGACTGCCCCTGGTGCTTGGGGGCTTCCTGGGCCACCCATCAGGCTTTGTTTCCCTAGACACAGCCCACACTTTGTGCCTCTCTGTCTTTCCTGGCTGCTTGCTCCCTCAGTGTCCAGCTCAACTCCCTGGCATGGAGACAAAACTAATCCAAACCAAAGGTGTGAATAACAGGAAGCTGGACTCAATGATGTGTCCCTGAGGACATTTTATGCTACAAAGCATGCTTTTAATTAAAGCATTCAGTTGTCTCAGTGGAAACTCAAGCAATGAGGCAATGACAGGGTGGGGACTCACGTGCCTTCTCTGCAGATACCAGCTCTTGACTGGGGGCAACTTGCCGAGCTGGATCTCCTCTTTGGGACTGTGTCCTTTGTAGGGTTCTGGGAAGGACCGACGCAGATGAGCGGGCTTGACCACTAGGAGGACCTTGCTTGCGAAGGTTCTTTGTTAACTCTGGAACCTCTGGCGTAAAGGATAGATGGGCAGCGGGATGTGGGGGCAGAGTCCAGGTGTGTGCAATTGACTTTGAAATGTATCAAACAGTAAGATGGTTTGATAGATGGATAAAGGGCTCAATAGCTTGATAGATCTTGTTAAAACAAGTATAATAAGATTTTAACGGTAGAATCTAGAAGGTGAGTCGACATGTGTTCACCATAAAATTCTGTCAACTTCGCCATGTTTGAAAATTTTCCTAGTAAAAAAAATTTTTTAAAGAACAAAATGGAACAATTCCACAAAAACCAGAGTGTGTGACAGTCTTTCCCTAAAAGAATGACTGAAAGAGGCAATTCAGGATAAAGGAGAGTAACCACAGAAGGAAAAATAACTGAAATACAGGGAAAATAGTCTGTAATTTGTTAGGAGAGTTATTAATGTGTTTTAGGTTCCGATTATTATTCACAGGGAGTTAAGATATTCACCTTAAACCTAATTAATACTCCTATCTCATTTGCCATGGGAATTAAATAGCTATTGAAAACAAGCAGAACTCAGTCAGTCACATGGCATTTGTCTGCTGTGTGTCCAGGGTGGGAAAAGTGGGTTCAGAACACCCAAGGCTCCGCCCCTTACTACGTAACAGGCGCGCCAAGACAACAAAAATGGCCCAAATGAAAGAACAGATCAAAGCTCCAGAAAAAATACAACTAAGTGATGAAGAGATAGCCAACCTATCAGATGCACAGTTCAAAACACTGGTCATCAGGATGCTCACAGACTTGGTTGAATTTGGTTGCAAATTAGATGAACAAATGAAGGATACAATAAGGGAAATGAAGAAAAATGTACAGGGAACCAACAGTGATGGGAAGAAAAACGGGACTCACATCAATGGTGTGGACCAGAAGAAAGAAACATTCAACCAGAACACAATGGAGAAACAAGAATTCAAAAAAACGAGGAGAGGCTTAGGAACCTCCAGGATGTCTTGAAATGCTCCAATATCCGAATCATAGGGGTGCCAGAAGGAGAAGAGGAAGAGAAAGAAATTGAAAACTTATTTGAACAAATAATGAAGGAGAACTTCCCTAATTTGGCAAAGGAAATAGACTTCCAGGGGGTCCAGAAAGCTCAGAGAGTCCCAAAGAAG
>VMDR010014405.1:0-23583 GCA_007922815.1 Macrotus californicus | reverse complement strand
CCCCCCCCCCCCACCGCCTTTAAATAGAAGAAACCTACCATTCTGCTAGCCATTAATACTCATAGTAAACCAGGTAGCTGCATTTTATTTGAATGGACTATATAGGAGAAAAACAGCCCACCCCCAGAGCTACTTCTTAACACCTAGCTGTGTAGTTGAGAGTGTAAGTATCAGTGGCCAAGTTTTCAGGCTACGGCCGTCTGCTCCCAGACTGGTGGAGCAGTTTCTGCTTCTCAGCAAGCCCTTGTTAAGGGTCACAGGAAAGATAACACAGAGCATTGATTTTGTGAGTGAGCCTCCCTGTCACCAAATCTCTTGCATGTTGGTGAAACTTCCTACTACTTCTTTATCCCATTGTCTTCGTATTTTGGCCCACAGACCTTGTCAACTCCTTGTGAGAAGTTGAAGCTGAGCTGTTCCTCCTAAGCCAGTGACTTGATTTGTAGATTTGTGTAAGGTGACTTAGGGGTGTTAGTTGGGTGATCCTTTTAATGCCCTACACTGACATGTGGTGTTATCTAGACTATACCTCCTCCAGGATTCTTATCTAAAGACAGTGGGAGGACCCTTCTTTTAGCAGTTAAATTCTGTAGGAAATTTGTTTGGTCATACAATTTTCTTTGTCACAGTTTTTAAACTTCCGCCAGGTACTGTATTTAGTGCTGGGGATATGAAAATGAAACAGCTTCTGTCGGTTTCATCTTTGCAGGAAGAGGGAGCTATTGTCGCTGGACATTTTAAAATAACTTCCTGTCTCCAGAAACCGGTCATGTTTTCATCTCTGCTTTGAGATCTCGCTGTGGTGCTTAATTAGCCATCACTCACTGCTTTTGAACCATCAACAGTCTTATACTTTGAAGATTCTGCTGTGAAAGTCACATCTCAGTGGCTGTCAAGACTGATTTATCATCTTGATGCCACATGAAACTAAGTTCTATACCCTGAGTTCCTTCTTGTATATATTCCTTTGTTCATATTAGCCACATCTTTCTTTTCCTGTGTTATGTTTGAACAGAAAATGATTTTGAAAGTATAATGGGCTCTGAACTGAGTTGAAAGGTCTAAGCATATCAAGGTACATGAGTCCCCCTTTCTAGCCAGAGATCTTTAAGAATTACTCTGAGAGCATTTGTGTATTTGGCTTTTGTAGGCCTACCCATTCACAACTGTCTGCTGCTCCAGCCTCCATTATTGATTTCTCCCTGGGGAAATTTGGCAGTGCGGTGGCACTCAGCCTCTTCTGATTTGATTTTGCCTTTGGCTAGGACCTTTAATTTGAGCTGGGTGTGTTTGTTTCTTCCTTGAACTGGAAGTCAGAGGAGGGGCACAAGTGATGTTGCCTCTGTCTACTTTTACAAAAACAGTAGTTACCCTTTGGTGAGATTGTGCCAGGCTCTCTGTACCACGTCAAGTCACCACACTGAATCTTCTTTTCCTTTTGGAAATCAAGGTCTTAGCTTAGTATGTTGGTAAGAGGAGACAGATTTAATGTCCTTAGAAAACAACAGGACATCACCATGCTTGGCATAATATTAGCTTTTTGGTGTTTTTTTTTTTAAAGATTTTATTTATTTACTTTTAGACAGAAAGAGAGAGAGAGGGAGAAAAACATCAATGTGTGGTTGCCTATTGCGTGCCCCCTATTGGGGACCTGGCTCACAGGCATGTGCTCTGACTGGGAATTGAACCCGTGACCCTTTGGTTCACAGGTGGGCACTCAATCCACTGAGCCACACCAGCCAGGGCCACATCAGTTCTTTGACAACTAGTCATTAATTATTCACAGTTTGAACCACTTTAGAGATAAATTCTGCTGCATTAGTGATTTAATATAACATGCTCCATATAGTCTTAAAATAATCTTATATGAAACAGGCAGACAGGTAAACACTGGTGAAAAAATGTTATAGTTACATTTAACATGTTTTGAAGAATTAAAAAATTAAAGTTAAGGATTATTGGTGAAGATACAATAATAGGCTGTGAGATACAGGGTGGAACTGGCGGGGCAGGGTGGTGTGGTAGTGCAAATTGGCAAGGCATTTATCTCAGGATAAGAGTAATTGAATTGGAATGATGTCAGACCACACTTAGTTTAAATATTTGGAAGTAAGGGAGGAGTTTATATGGGCAGTGGTGACATAGGAGGGGTTTTGTTTGTGTAGATTTAAAATTTTTCCAGTTACACTTTTAGCTACCATACCTGGAACTTCTTAGGGGTTGCAGTATTACATAGAGTTAGATTTGAGAGTAGAGAAGTGGGACCAAGAGATACAAAGTTTTGGCTGGGCTTTGGGTAGAAAGAAAGAAAAAATGGGATGGTGGGACATTGGGTGTGGTAAGACTGTCTTAAACCCTGTAACATAAATGTATGTCTGTCTCCCTCATTTGGCAAGACTTTCTGCAGTGTTCCTGCCGCTGTGTTGTCTGTTAATTAGATTGTAATGTCTTAAAAGGGCACAGACACTATCCTTTTCTAATTAGAATCTAGTATAGTCTGGTGTCCACAGTGGTTGCCCACTATCATTAGTTGATGATTAGTGAAGCTGAAGCTATTTTTTAAACAGGGCCCAAGGGATGCAGACAGTGATGAAAACGACAAAAGTGAAAAGAAGAACAAGGGTACGTTTGATGGAGATAAGCTAGGAGATTTGAAGGAGGAGGGTGATGTGATGGACAAGACCAATGGTTTACCAGTGCAGAATGGCATTGACGCAGACGTCAAAGATTTTAGGTTTGTATGTTTTACACTTCTGATTTCTGAATGGGGGCTACGGGTTTTTTTTTTTATTTAGTTTTATTTTGATTTCAGTTTTCTTTTTCCCTCCTTAATGTGTCCTTTTTAAGAATTGAGTCTAGTGTAGGCCATACCGCAAAGATTATAAATTAACTGGTAAGGCTGAATTTTCTAAGAGCAGTCAGTGCCTGGTGCTTTACCAAAACAAAAGACTTTGCATTTGTATAGGGCTCTCTAATTTGCAGATCGATTCCATGAAGAGCATTTCACGATTCTCAGATATCACAATCACCTGGAATGGGTGCCTTGGGACTTTTCCCAAGTTTCTCCCAAATCACTGTCTTTGGGAGAAACCATGGTTACTAACAGCAATTTGTCATGTCTCTCTGGCATGTTAGAGTAGATGGGAAAACAGTTGAGAACTTATTTGAGACTCAGAAGCTCCCTTTGAGGTAGGTGGGTCAGGTCTCATTTTCTCATTTTAAAGAACCAGAGATGCAGCTTAAATGACTTTTCTTAAACATATCCTTTCCATGGATGCGCACCTCATTCCATCTCTGGTCATGATTAATTTGTAGGTTTTAACCTGTCATGTAACATAAGCTGTATTAAAATGGTATTGTACATTTGTCTTCCACATTTGGCCAATAGTCTTCATTTCAGTAGGGAGCCTTTAGTGATGATCTATAATTTAAGAAATCTAAAAATGCTCGGTCAGTGATGTACAGATAGATAGTTTAATTTTGAATAGTTTTAATTTAGTCTAAAGCTAATACGTGTATGTCTGACCACACATAGATCTTACCCTAATATCTACCAATGTGAAAATATAATGTATTTTGGATCATTGTTTGTAGAACAATGTTCAGTTGCTTAATATTTCTAATCTAGTTTTTGTATCTTGTGAGTGTAAAAGATTAAAGTCTTTGGAAGAAATTTGAGGCACAGAGTTCTAAAGAGCTACCTAAGGTCTTTCAGATGAGTTTGGGTAGCCTCTCTCTCCATCCTGTATGTCAAGCAGCCTATAGCAGTGTTTCGTGGTGTTTGACTTGGGGGCAGGTGGTGGTGGTAGGGCTTGTGGTGTCAGGGACACAGCATTAGCTTTAGTTTGTACCAGCTATAGGGTTTCTTTTAGAGATGAAATGTATATAACATGGTCACAGGTTATGCTCCTCTGACTAGATTATAATAATGTTCTGTATTAGTCTGACTTGGAATCAGGTAGCCCTGCAATCCTTTTGCACAGGGTGGCAGTGCTTACGTACACCTGTGTCCCAAGATATGTGTTAGTAGTGCCCCTTTTTGCTCTCAGGAGTGTCCTGGCTTGGATGATAAATTATATCCTCGTATTATTTTTAATTCTTAGAGTTATCTCCTTAGCAGGGACATATCCTAGATAAGGAATTTATTTTGTACTATTCTGTAATGGTCTGCTTCTTCTGGTTTCTTAGAAGGGGAGAAGGGGAGACAGTTTTAGCATTGCCTAGTATATCCAGATAACACAGAAGACATTTTTTCACCTGTATAAAAATTATTTTTTTAAAAATAGAATTATTCTCAGATGTGGAACTTACCCCTTAGAAACTACTTTTTCATTGTTTCTATATCTAACAAGATGTTGATTTGGAGGGCATATTTTATTATCTACATTTTGGGGTCTCTTTTCATGGATGTCACAGGTAGTGATTTTGGTAGTTCATCCTTTGTTTCTCAAATCTGAGTCCCTTGGTTAAAGGGATTGTAAATTAATAGCAGTAAAAATGTAAATTTAAGGGGTGGGTTGTGGTGGGAAGGCAAGTAATAGAAGAGTCATTTTATAGGATATAACATGGAAACACCATAAATGGTCTTGGTTGTTTTGCAGAAAATAGTTTTAAGTATTATTGATGATAACCTATGTCACGGACGTTGTCCTTAAACTTGGCTTGCTATAGTGTCCCTCCCCACTCAAAATAAGGTTTAATGCCCTTTACTTTCTCTGTTTAGCCGTACCCCTGGTAATTGCCAGAACTCTGCTAATGAAGTGGATCTTCTGGGTTCAAACCAGAATGGTTCTGAGGGCTTAGCCCAGCTGACCAGCACCAATGGTGCCAAGCCTGTGGAGGATTTCTCCAACATGGAGTCCCAGAGTGTCCCCTTGGACCCCATGGAACATGTGGGCATGGAGCCTCTTCAGTTTGATTATTCAGGCACGCAGGTACCTGTGGACTCAGCAGCAGCAACTGTGGGACTTTTTGACTACAATTCTCAACAACAGGTACTGTGTGTGTCTCTGTCGCTCTCTCTGCTCTCCTCTAGCCAGCACATTCTTTAAGTAACTAAGAATGGGGGAAGTGGGAGGAGGGCGGCTTGTTTGAGGCTATTGACAGCCATCCTTTCTTAGCCCATCAGTGTTGTGGGTTTCTGATTCCCACGCAGAGGTTGTTGGCAAGAGACCACCCTCTGCTACAAGTACTTCCTTTGGCTCCTGTCTTGCCCCAGGGCCTGGAGAGTGGGTGAGGTGATGTTACCTCTTGTGACACAATCCTCTTGGATACTAACTTAATCTCTCTGAAGAGTAATGTGATTGTGATGCTATTGGTTTGTTTTGCTTTAAAAATAGTAAACACTCTGTTATCTACCATTGTCAGGAGTCCAGTGCTAGGTTGTCTTATTAGTAATGGCTTTTAATTGAGTTACTACCTTTTGAAAACTAGTACCTTTCAGAAGAGTTAGAATTTCATTAGGGGAAAAATATACACAAATCAACAGAAAATCTACAGTGAAATTACTTGGCTCTTTTATTCATAAAACCCTGGAAAGTATTGATTGTGTGCTTTCTGATTTTGAAGGCATTGTGTGACTGACTAACTCTAGAGTTTACTGATTCTTCTTTTTTATTTTTTTAAAAGAAAATTAGTTGTCTGAATTATTAAAAGGGGGGTGGTAGCTTCTCAGTCTTTTTAAGTATGACAGGTTCTCCCTTGTGGCTGGAAGGTGTTTGATGGGCCTCGAATTTCTGGTACACCTTAATTTTGGACTGGAACATAAATATAAATGTCTAGGTTTTAAAGGTTAACATCTTATTTTGAAGTTTACAAATTCTTTATCAATGGGGAAATTGGCTTTGGGTCTTTGGAGATCCGTTGTACCATACCGTTCCTTTAGTTGTCATAAATAGTTGATTTTAAATGAGTTTTGATTGGTAGATGACTGGAAATAAGATTAACTATATGAAGTCTACAAAATGAGATCCCTTTAAGTGATTTGCTGATGTGCATTTGCTCTTTGCTCATATCAGATGAATGTGTTAGGCTTAATTCCAGACATTTTTTAAAAAGAGTAAAATGAATGTATACATTATTTTTACTGTAGTTCCCTATAGATGTGCCTTCTTCTTTATAAGAATCAACTTTCTGTGTTTTTCATTGTCTTTGTAAGAAACAGTCTTTCATGATTTTGCCCTTTATCACAGTGAATCCTCAAAACAGCAGTTTTGCGTGAAGCTGGAAATTATTTCAGGTGCTGAAGACATACTAGACTTCAAAATATTTTGTGCCACACCAGCACATGTGGGTACATGATATTTTTGTGTAGAATTCAACTTGTCCAGCTTAGAAAATTAATTTGGCAATTTCTTTATCTAAATTGAGGTTCGTGAGTATAGGCTAATCACATCCTTTAAACTAGTTAATATCAAGAAGTTTTATCTGGACATCTGCAATAATGTCAACAATAAAAATAAAGAAAAAAACAATAAAACTTTTTTTCTGCCAAAAAAAGTTTTATATGAATTCTTTTACTCTGTTTTTTGGTCCGAATTTCTGTTAGCAACCCTTAGAGCTGTGGCCACTTTTGGTTCTTAGCTTCCATTCCGAATGAAACCTTTTTCTGCTATTTAAGGAAGTATTTGTGTCCAATCTCTTATGAATGAAAATCTGATTCTCTTTCATTTAGCTCTTCTTTGCTTCATACTCAGAGTTGGGATTCTCTTTTGATTTATTGATCTCTGGTTTCAAAATTTTACCAGTTTTTTGGGAGGCTAGATAATTATAGAACTTGAACAACAGAAATACACTTTTGCATACCCACAAGTCGTTTAGCATGTTCACATCAAACACAGCACCTACTCACATTTATAAAACCCAGGGTGCCTTCACCAAGGATCCCATTGCAGCAGTTTTTGAAAGTGAACATTTATTATTTTGAAAGTTAACTGTTGTCAGGTTCTGGCTTTCCAAACATGTCTTGGTTGCTGCAACATAGGGGCATTGATGCACAGAGATACCACCAGGGTAGGGTGTGGTCCTTGTTGTTTATCCCATGGGCTCATACGTCTTACTTTTCTGAGTAGATTGTTTTACACGTTCTTGTACTGGGTGCCCTAATAGCATGTATGGGAACCATTGGCTCAAAATTCCTGAGTACCTTCAAGACCTTTTAACCTCTTACAGGCTGCTGCATAAAAGCCAGTAGTGTTAAGAAGGAAGGATCATTTTTCTATTGTAAATTGATGTTTGTTCTTACATTTTATCCCACCAATCTTTCTTACCCTTCTGCTTTTCATTACATTTTATTCCCCTTTCCATTTCTACTAATTTAAATCGTTCTCATTCTTCAAGCTCCTATGCTGTTACCTTTCTTGGTCTCCAGATCAATAAGTTGTCACATCTGTTTCCTTTGAACTCTGTAGTGCTTTGTATTTTGCTTAAGAAAAAAAGTCACCATGTTCTGCCTTGTGTTTTGATTACTTGTCTAATAGCCCTTCCTAGATTGTAAGCTCCTTGAAGGTAAGGTCTGAGTCTTGTCCTCTCTGTGTCTTCTGCTTTGCTTTAGCAGACTGAGTTTCAGGGAACTTTTTCTCTCATAATATCTGAGGGGAACCCCCCCTTCCCCCCAATGATTAATAAGCTTCCCAGAACTAAAATTTGAAACAAGCCTTCTAAGAGGCCCGGAGGCCACTTTTTGAGGCCCAGCATATATTCTAATACGTGAGTCCTTTATACCTAGCCCACTGGCTTGTGCCTCAGATACAGATAACTAGACCTATATAATATCCAGGAAATCTACTTCCTGGACACCTCTCTATTGCTATGTGATCAAAAGCCATGGGTCTCTCATCAGAAGAATGCACATAATTCTTTTGATACCAAAATTTGTGGGTGACTTCAGGGAAATCCCAGATCTTTGGACTGCAGATGATACACTTCTGTTCACATTTTTTGTTCTCACTTCTAGCCAAGTCTATCTTTCATGAATGGAATGGGCTCCCCTTATCCCACAGCTCTCAGTTCAGTTGCTTTGACTCATTTGGTCATTTAAATAGTGCGAGGAAGTACTCGATGACAAGTAGTAAGGTCATTCATGCCCACATCCTAGGAGCCTTAGACAAGGGAGAGCATGCTCTGTCCTCTGGGAAAGGGAGGGCTTAAGGAAGAGGTGAGTCTTGAGCTGTGCCTTGCAAGACCTCTCTGTATCAGGAAAAGAATAAAAGTTCAGGTGGAGGAAATGGTAAAATTAAGGTTTCAAATGAGAAATTACCAGGTACGTGTTCAGTAGATGTTTAGAGCAGTAAGCCTTCGTGGTAGTTGAGGCTGAAAAAAGGTGAGGTTGCACATGGTGTCGCCTGTCTTTCTGACTTTGCTGTCCTGCCTTATAGGCAGTGTAGGACATTCTAAAGAAAGAAAGACAATTACTGTGATCTAGTTCTTTTGTGCTGAGTGTTAGTTTACTAGCAGTTTTAGACATTCTTCTACCCATATTAATCCGTTAACTGTTGAGTGTTGTGTCCTTCCTGGAACCTTAGGTTCTGCCCATAGTGAACAGAGCTAGCGTTCATCATAGGCTGCCGTACATGAAACGGTGATGGAGCGTCTGAGGGACTAAGTGCTAAATTGGTTGTTCAGGAATGCTATCAGACCAGGGGAGGCCTTGCTGAGAACCTAGGTTGCCTAGATGTAGCTTGAGAGACAGGTGGAGTATATATTGCTGCAGTTAAGAAAGCTGATATATGGAGATGGAAATGACCGTGGCCTGGTTATAGGTTGACAAGAGTGGAAGGTATCGGTTGGCCAAAGAGTTTGTTTTGTTTTTTTCTGTACAAAGGCTATAGTAGTGCTTAATTGTCTTTAATGTCATTCGAAACAATTTTGTTAGATTGTATTACAGCTGTCATATCAGCTTGCGTTTTTTAAAAAGTCTCAAAATCGGTAATTTTTTGTGCAGCCATTTTAATAGTGAAGATGGAAGAAGATATGCCACATTTTTGGCATATTACACTATTTCAAGAAAGGTAAAAACACACTGAAACACACAAAAAGGTTTGTGCAGTGTATGGAGAAGGTGCTGTGACTGAACATGAAAGAAGTGGTTTGGGAAGTTCCTCGGTACTACTGACATTGTGGCCAAGTAATTCTTTGCTCTGGGGCCGTCTTATGCCCTTATGAGCAGCACCCCTGGCCTCTATCAACTAGAAATCAATAGAGGGGGACAGCCAACATACTCAAAATATCCAAACCAATAAAGTTAGGGGTGAAAAGGAAAACTGTGTCTTTTATTTTGCAGAAACCACTAAACAGACTACAGTGAAGTGCATGCGTGGGCTCTGAGTCAGAGCTAGTTCAGACCCCAACTCTGCATTTAAGCTGTGTGATCTCAAACAGGACAGCTCTCTGAGCCCCAAATTCCTAACCTGTAAAAGCATCACTCTGCAACTCACAAAACCAAAGTACTCAGCATGAGGCCTGGCAAACAGTTAATAAGGGTTCATTAATATTAATGGTAGTTTGCAAAGACCATTCTTTTACAGAAAAAACTAAACAGACTTTTTGGCCAGCACAGTACGTGTAGAAGGGGAAAAGGAGACAGGTGTCTGGTTACAGAGTCTGAATCACAGAGGCCTTCGGAGCCAGGCCTGTGTCCCAGACAGGATTAATGATTGTGAGCATTGAACTAGATATCTAGTGTGACACACATCTTTTTGTACATTCTTTTTTTGTCCTTTTACCTTGGCTTTCTTAAATGGGTATCTAAACCTCTTTCTTTTTTAGTTTTGAGTTATTTGCTACAGTTTGTATGGTAGTTTTATTTGTGATTTTATGAGAGGATCTGTCTTACTTACTTTAAATCTGTTTTCATTTGGTGGGGTAAGTTGGTTTCAAAACTGTTAATATCAGCTTATACAACCTCAAAATACAGAAAAGATAATTTTCATGTAGTTCATTACAAACTTAATAGTACTTGTCTAGTCAGTGTTAATCTTGAACTTAACTTTTCTATGTTTATTTAGAGTAGGGATTCCTTTACTGTGCTGTGAATCCCTTGGCAGTTACATGAGATCTGTGGACTGAATACTCAGAATAATGTTTTAAAATGTAGAGTGCAAGTAGGGTTACAAAGGAAGTCTTTGACAACAAATTTAATGATGTATGTGCTTTATCATATGATGCATGAAAAAGAGTTAAGTGAACTTGCTATCATAAGGAGCATAAACAAGGTTTTCAGATGTTTTAACAATTGCAAAGTAACATGAAAACATGTGATTTCTATATCGCAGATGACAGTGTGGTTTGTTGCTTATTATCATAATTGAAGGATACACTAAATTTTATTAAAATAAAGATAATTTTACCTACCCCAAGTACCAAGATCTGGGGTTAAAAGCCCTAATTCAGGGTAGTTTGAAATACTCTTGTATTTCTGGAACATTCATTCTCCTTTTTTACTCACATTTCCCCCGTATTTTCTTCTCTTCAATCCCGGAAAACATAGTGAACAGTTCGTATATAGTGTTTGGCACCATTTTGTGTTATGATGCTTGAGCAGTATGTTTTGTACTTTATTATTTTTTTAAACTGTTTATTGATGAGAGAGAGAGAGAGAGAAACATTACTTTGTTATTTCACTTATTTATGCATTCGTTGGTTGATTCTTGTGTGTGCTCTGACCAGGGATTGAACCTGCAACCTTGGCGTAACAGGATAACCCTAACCAACTGAGCTGCCTGGCCAGGGCCTATTTTTTTTTTTTACTTTAATAAAGAGCTATGTACCTATTATGTTTCCATAAGTATATTTTAGAAAATTATTACTCGATTTCATTAAATTACAATCCTGGATAGCAGAAACCAAAGCCAGGATTATGTCATTATAATCACATTAATTGTTGATATTTTTTATTTAGAATTCAGTTAATCTAAAAATAGCCTAATGTAGCATGTTTTACAAAATTGCATACTGATGTACTAAAATTCTTACCTGTTAAGCATGAATTTTAAGAGAGAAAAATACTCTGAAAGTCATATTTGAAATATACTGTATTTATTTCTTCACAACCCTAGTCAGATGGGATGCATTGCTTTTAAAGGTGTGGTAGTGGTTAAATGTCATTCTTATGAGGCCAATTGTGTGCATAATTTTAACATAGGAATTTAATATTCTTGGCTTTTCAGTTTACAAGTGAGAGAATTATTCTATTAGTGTTGTGTACAATCACTGTTAAAATGCTCATGTTAGCTAGTAGTTTGGTTGATTGAAGCTTACTTTTACTATTACTTGACTTCGTTGAAATTTTATGTGTTTCTTTTCAAAAGATACTAATTTACTTGGAAAAAGAATATGGTCCCTCCCACCCCTCTGCCTTATTTAGACATCATTTATTATGGAATGAAATTCTTCTTCATCTGTTAAAGGAATGTAAAGAAGTTTCTTTTTAAAAAATTCAACAGCATGGTTTGTATGTACCTGTTAAACCAGAAATCATTGTAATCACTAGTTGGTCATTTAACCTGGTTAAGTGTACAAATAACCTGGTCAAAAGTGGGTTTTGACCTGGAAGCTTTTAAACTGTAGCAAACTTCTACAAATTTCATGTTCTGAGGTCAGGCTCCAATATATACTTTCATTAAAAATTTGTAGTTCCATCATTGATGTAATACTGTATTTTGCCATGTATAATATGTACTTTTTTGCCCAAATTTTTGAGGGAAAAATAAGGATGCACTTCATATATGGGTAGTCCCTGAATTGCCTTGTATCTGTTCTTGTGTTTTGTAATTGTTTATTACATAAAATTTCTTGTACCATAACATGTTCAAAATAAATGCTAAAACTCCTTTATAATACAAAAAACAAGTACCTAAAATAAATAAATAAATAATTGAATTAAAAATTAAAATGAAAGCTATTTTCCTGAAAGTTTGGGCCAAAAACACGGGTACACACTGTACACGGGAGTGCACCATACATGGTGAAGGGTGGCCCTTTCGGTGCTTTGGAGGGCTTTTCTCTTTGAACCTTGGCAACAGCTCTGTGAAATAGGGCAGCTGTTTTCTTTTCACAGGTAAGAAAATTAAGACATGAATCTAAAAGACTTATTGAAGGTCATATTCTGTAAGTTATGCAAACATACGTTTTGGTTTCTAGTTCCAGGTCGTTTCTTTTGGACCTGGTACTAGAAACACAAAGCCTTTCGATATGTGGAGTTTTCTCACCTTCAAATTCAGCTACATTCATAGTTTTTTTTCCGGCATGGAGATATTGTGAAACAGTACTTATCAGCAGCAACAAAAAATGTTTTTCCTCCATGCCATCTTTGTGACCTGTGGACAGCAGTTGGTGCTCATGAACTCAGTGGGATTTTGACTTTGACCCTGATTCTGAAGAGTCTTACCCTGTTTCCCCCATTCCTGGGCTTCCTTGTTGGGGGAGAAGCTGGAAGAGGTAATTCACAGACGCACTGTTTCTGTGTGGATGCTCATCATACACAGAAGGTTGTTGTGTGCTCTCGCATGTGTTAGCTTTAGCACACACGACTTCATGAGCCGCTCACCTCTTTATTGTCTCTGTTAGAGCCGGGAGCAAGGCCCCAAGAGATTAGCACACACAGTCACAAAGAAGGCCAGGGGTGGAACTGAGGTAGGAATCTAGGCCTTCCGGCCCCAGACTCTGCTCTTGTGCCTTATCCACTATGGATATAGCCTTAAACTGGTAAAAAAGCCAGGGCCGGCAGTATATTTTATTTGAGGATGGGGGCCTAGGGAGATAGTCTTTTACATTTGCCAACTCCACATGTAAATATTCCATATTCTGAAAACTCAGCAATTATTGATAGCAACAGTAATAGTAATAGCTATATTTTATATGATACCAGCTGTATGTCAGTCACTATGTTGGGTGTTTTTGAGTGCTCAAATTTTTTTTTCTGGAATAAAAACCCCACAAGGGTCTCTTGTAAGGTCATATAGAGGTAGAGAAGGGAGTCAAACCAGCTTGCTTGTGTAGTTCCCATCTTGAAATAGCTGATATATTTTTCTCTGCATTTAGTCTCTTGAACAACATGTGAATTCTACCCAAATACATTGTAATCAGTAGTGGCGCATTTATCATTATACCAACCTTAAAATAAACATTTTCTCCAAATCTCACGGTACTGAGTTTCTCAGTTATGATCAGCACGCTCTGTGAAAATCATGAAGATGTTTACAGAGTTCTGTGCTTCGCCCAGCAGACGACATTTATGTGAGTTTTTCAGGAACCTTTGGAATCCATCACTTGCCAATTACCTGATTTTGTTTTGAATACCCTGTATTTCTAGTTAATATTAGACCATTTAGATAAAGAGAACACCAGAATTACTGTAATCTGTAATCAGATCTGCCTGCTGTAGATGCATAATTTACTTTTGTTATTTGTTCACTGCGAAGTGCACTCAACAAAAATAATTCCTTCTCTGGTCACCGTGATCATCTGAGATATGTTAATCAACTCTCAAATACAGTATATTGGGAATGCTTGTAGGGCCTGTGTTTTCAAGTTAAAAGTAATGCTTCCTTACTCTCAAAGTATGGTAACATGGTGGCTAGAACCACAAACTCATGTTATGTGGAATTATTACTTTTATGGTATCCACACACTGTATGTATATTTACAGGTACAGTACACATATATAGAACGAGTTACATGTAATGTTCAAAACATAGGAATCGAGAAGTCATATGAAATGGCACTAGGGTACGGTTTTTGGTTAATAAATCAAGAAAACCATCCCAGCTGGGTGGTTCAGTGGATTGAGTGCCAGCCTGCGAACCAAAGGGTTGCCAGTTCGATTCCCAGTCAGGGCACATGCCTGGGTTGTGGGCCAGGTCCCCAGTAAGGGGCACGTGAGAGGCAACTGCACATTGATGTTTCTCGCCCTCTCTTTCTCCCTCCTCTCTGTCTAAAAAATAAATAAAATCTTTTCTAAAAAAGAAATCCTCAAGATTTATATTCTGTATGGACCATCTCTATTTCCCATGTCATAGTGTCTAGCAATAATGTGCTAAAAAAAAAAATGTTTGTTGAATGAATTGAATTATTTTGTTTACAACAGGTTGGAGGAAAGAGGTTACCATGAACAATGTGTCAGATAGTAAATATTTCAAAATGTTTTAGACTCACCGGAGTCCCACTGAAAAGACAGTAGATAGTTAGTGGAACTATGAGGTATTTTTATAGCCTTCAAAAAAATTAAAAAATCCACTTCCCACACAAGTTTACTTGCTTTCTGCCTCCTGGCTGCCCCTCTCGGGTAGACTGCTTCCTGTTGGTAGGACTTCTATTAGACTGTCCTTTAGATAAAACAGAAATGTGAAACCCACCTGGCAGAAATCCAAGATCACAGTGACCACGTGGTACTGACTGGCCCCGTTCCTGGGAGTGAACAGTTGTTTTCTTATGTTTGTTCAGATATTCCAGTGTTTCTTCTGAAGGCTCAGTATTTAATCAATGTCTATAAAGTACTGTTATCTTTTTACCAGCATCATAAATGAAGTATTTCTTCTTTAACCTTTGAAAAACAACCGAAGTATTTTTGAAATCTCTACATGGTCATTATTATTATTATTATATTTTTAGATCCTCACTAGAGGATTTGCTCATAGATTTTAGGGGGAGTGGGGAGAGAGACATTGATGTGAGAGGGAAACATCGGTCAGCTGTCTACCATGTGTGCCCCACGTGGGGGTCAAACCTGTAATCTTTTTTTTTCTTTTTAAATGTTGCCTCATTGCTTTACTTTTAGAAGCCATGAAAAAAAAGATTTTATTTATTTATTTTTAGAGAGAGGGGAGGGAGAAAGAGAAGGAGAGAAACAATGATCTATTGCTTCTTGCATACACCCCAACCGGGGACCAGGCCTGTAACCCAGGCATGTGCCCTAACCCGCAGTCGAACTGGTGATCTTTTCGCTTTGCAGGATGACACCCAACCAAATGAGCCACAAAACTGTGAGAACCAATCTGCAGCCCTTTGGTGTACAGGATGATGCTCCTACCAACTGAGCACCTGGCCATGGCTCTACATGGTTATTTTTTACACTGATACTGTAAAAGCAAAGACTAACTTTTACTGTGGGATTTAGAAAGATAAATATATAGAAAGAGGGGTGAGAGGGGAAGTTGGCGAGTATGTTTAAAAATTCACCTTCGTTTTTATTTAAAATCAGGCTACTCATATACCTGAGGCATGGCAGATAGCCAAGTCATAGGATCAGGTCTTTCCCTTGGAAGTTAAGTTGGTGGAATGTCATTATCTCCTAATGTCTGAAATAATCAGGTCTCTTGATGAGGGCATCTACAATTCACTGCATGGGGTCTGTTATATATCATCCAGTGGTGTCCGCTGAGCTGTTGAAAAGCACTTTAGAAAGAGCAGGTAGATTGCACGTGCTTTCTAGGGAGGTCCCTTCAGTAAGAGCTCTTACTCTGATTCCAGCAAATAAAGATGTCTTCAGTATGGCTGCACAAGGAGGCTTGTCAGGCCACTCGAATCAGGTCACCGGCATCCCCTTTTGTACCGGTACTACTCATGCTGAAGTGTGTGAACGTTGGATTTATTGCTATATCCCTAGTTCCTTGCACAGTGCCTAGTAGGTTATTTGTTTCATAAATATTTTTAGAATGAATGAATAAGTGATTGACTTTGTATTAAGACTCTGAATTCCTTTCCTTTTTGTGGGAACTAAGAAGTGTGCTAGGTCTGAGCTCATAATCCACGTTTTGTTAGTATCGGCTGATCCTACATATAAAGAATAGGTATCCCGGAAATTCAGGAGCCCCCAGAAGTGGGACAGTTGTTCAGTTTACTCATTATGATAAGCCATTAGCTGAAGAAGTTATCCCAGTATCAGTACCCTGGGAAGAGGCAGCCAGAGCACAAAATAAATACTTGTCATTTTGCTTTCCAAAATATGAGTAGGCGAGGGTTAACTCAGAGTTTTGGGGGGGGGGGTCTGAAAAGAACTGAAGGGGGACAACAGCACCAGGGGCAGCGTAGTGAGTCGCGTTACAGTGCCCGTTCCATGTTTATGTACCTTGGCTCGGGTGGGCCCTCGGACCTGTTGACAAGCAGTGGGGCACTTGTATGCATGCGTGTGGTTCAGGGACACACGATCTGCAGTGTCATCAGCATGTGGGGACTGGATGCATCAAGTTGAGGTAAAGAAGGAGGGACGAGAACTATGAAGCAGTGCGATAGCATGTGCAAGGAGGAGAGCGTGAGAACATTTTTTTGCTTAAAGTATCGTGCCTTAATGGGGTGTATAGAAATTTTTATTCAGAGAGATTTTCAAATGACTCATGGAATAGTTTCTCTAACATCTCCATGTCTTTTTCTGACCTCAGCTGTTCCAAAGACCTAATGCGCTGGCTGTCCAGCAGTTGACAGCTGCCCAGCAGCAGCAGTACGCGCTAGCAGCTGCTCATCAGCCTCACATCGGTAAGTCCTCAGCCCGCCGCTCCTTCCTTTTCAGTGTGGCCACCACTTCAGGGTCCTGGGTTTCAGACAGATCCCGCAGAGTGGGTGGCTTAGTCCTCTCGGCCAGTTGTCTCTAGCTACGTTCTTTAATTTTGGCACGCCTTCCAGGCCTCGACTGATGAGATTTCTTAGTGTCTAGCTATTACTGCTCTACCTCGGCTCTTTGAGGATTTGACGTATTTACTGTTGTGGTAACTAGCATCAACTCTGTTGGTAAGATTGGATGAAATCTGTTAAATAACAATAGTTTTGTTTATATTGTATAGACTGTGAATAGTATCAACCTCTCTTATTAACGAGTAGTACTTATAAATCCATTTTTTTAGTGGCATTTATTTTAAAAGCATTCCATATAATTGTTTTTAAAGTAGCTTTGCCCTTTTTCTATAGCAATTGATTTGCCATGCATATTTTTGTCTAACTGCCTAGATCAGGGGTGTCAAGCTCCTTTTCACCGGGGGCCACATCATCCTCGCAGTTGCCTTCAAAGGGCCGAAATTATTTTAGGACTGTATAAATGTAACTCCTTAACTGTTAAGGAGGTGAAATTACATTCAGCCCTTTGAAGGCAACCACGAGGCTGATGTGGCCCCCAGTGAAAAGGAGTTTGACACCCCGGCCTAGGGGATCCCCAACCACCTTTTTAAGGCCTCTGAAACTAAGTGCTATATTACAAGTAGAAGTTTTGTTTTGTTTTTTTCTAATGTGTTAAAATGACATGATTGAATAGAAAGGAGATTGCCAATCTTGGGTCGTGGTGTGCTGTGGAAGACAAGACTGGCTCCCACCTAGATGTGTGAGGCCAGGCACAGAGGCCTTTGTCTGGGTTTGGTGTTTCAGACTTGTAGATGGTTTTCTTCGTAAACGCTCAGACATTTTCTTTCAGAAGAGCTGTTCGGAAAGTTGTTGTAAATGGGACTAAGTCCTTCCCTTCATCCTGTTACTGTGTCTTTTAAGTTCCTTGTTTTAGCTTGTTATCATTTTAATTCTCTTTCAGAAATTGTGCAAGCAGTTTTAATTATAATTGTTTAGCAAAGGTAAAAATGTAGACAAAAGATAAATGTCACCATAATCTTTAGTATACGGATTATTTATTTAAACATTTTTTTCTTTAGTTTCGACCTATCCCATCTTCCCTTTTTTTTCTTTTTTCCCCTCATGTACAACCTGGAATGAATAGTCAAACTAAGTAGGTATTTGGTAGGGTTGCAGTTTTAGTCAAGTTTGTTTTTACTGACAGGCAT
Source organism: Macrotus californicus (assembly GCA_007922815.1). Lineage (NCBI taxonomy): Eukaryota > Metazoa > Chordata > Mammalia > Chiroptera > Phyllostomidae > Macrotus > Macrotus californicus. The sequence continues at coordinate 5,833 of VMDR010014405.1, read as the reverse complement.
GTTTTCAGCAGGTTTGGCTCCCGCGGCATTTGTCCCCAACCCGTATATCATCAGCGCTGCTCCCCCAGGGACGGACCCCTATACAGCTGGACTAGCTGCAGCAGCGACGCTAGGTGAGATGTTCTGCCCACGACGGGTTTTTCTCATCTGCTCAGTGTCATTTGTATGGGGCCTGTGTTCTTTGTGCTCTTTCACAAATCCATGTGTCCAGTGGGGATTTTTCCTGACTTCGGTGCCATCTACCTGCCAGCTGGGTAGCTCTGCTCAGCTGTAACCTTAGACTTGAATATGGCTAAAGGCAAACTAAATCAGCCACCTCCTGTATAGGTGTTTTTGATTCCATGAAGCCACCAGTTGCTCATATATATTTTGGGAAATTCTCCCCTTTCCCATGTCTCTCTACTATTTCTAGTCTATCAAAGTTCAGGTCCTCATATGCTTTACCTAGACTTTTGCAGCTGTTCTCCTACAGACCTGTTGGAATCCCAAATTTCCTTGCATCTTCCCCTCCTCTGCCCCCAAAAACTGTTCAAGAAGACTGTCTGAAGCACAAACCTTATCCCTTTACTCTTCTGCTTAAACCCTTCCTTGCTTTCTGTCTTATGTACCCTAATGTTGCCTACAGTGGTTATCAAACATGGCTGATCGTTGTAACCTACTTGGATGGTGGTGGTGTTTGTTCTTTGGAATCCATATTATTAATGAGGTGCCATGACATTCTGAGGATTAGCAAGGATTGGGGCCCATTATGTATAGAGATCTGTCCACGGCTAGTACATTACTGTCTTGACACGTGCACCACTTCCTCCTCAGCGAGTCGGCTAGTGTTAGCTCACATCATGCATTCTAGCAATGCTACACTGCTTGTAGCTTGTTGTGGATCCCACGGCGGGTTAGGTCTCTGTGTCTTTGGACCCTGGTCTCCTGAGTAAACTCTTCCTGTTCTTTACCTGGAAGCTCCTTAGCTGGCATTGCCACTTCTAGAAAGCCTTCCTTTGCTAACCCTTTCCTATTTTTTCTCTACTACTTACTATTGTTTTGTATATATTTGCTTGTGGATGTGTACATGAGTGTTTTTCCCCCCTTGACACTGAAGTCTTTCAAAGGCAGGCACTGTGATGATTTTACTCCAGCGTAGTTGTTGCTGCCACAGTGGGATCATAAATGTGTGGTAGATTGGGTTCAGCATTAGGACAAACTGAGTGTCTTCCAGAGTATTCTTTGGGGACATATCCAAGTCATATTAATCATGACTAAATACTATTTTAAGATTTCACTTGTTATAGAACATGTGATTTGCAATTATGAACTCGTGCAATATAGAAGTGCACACTATTTTATTTAGAATCGTTCACATTTTAGCATGGGATGTGGTGGGGACGTGTAATGTAGCTCCTCTGCTCACCCTTGGCCTTTGGGGGAGAAACAGAAAGCTCTTCCTAAAGAATGGTCTTTGCAAACTACCATTAATATTAATGAATGAACCCTTATTAACTGTTTGCCAGGCCTCATGCTGAGTACTTTGGTTTTGTGAGTTGCTGAGTGATGCTTTTACAGGTTAGGAATTTGGGGCTCAGAGAGCTGTCCTGTTTGAGATCACACAGCTTAAATGCAGAGTTGGGGTCTGAACCAGCTCTGACTCAGAGCCCACGCATGCACTACACTGTAGTCTGTTTAGTGGTTTCTGCAAAATAAAAGACACAGTTTTCCTTTTCACCCCTAACTTTATTGGTTTGGATATTTTGAGTATGTTGGCTGTCCCCCTCTATTGATTTCTAGTTGATAGAGGCCAGGGGTGCTGCTCATAAGGGCATAAGATGGCCCCAGAGCAAAGAATTACTTGGCCACAATGTCAGTAGTACCGAGGAACTTCCCAAACCACTTCTTTCATGTTCAGTCACAGCACCTTCTCCATACACTGCACAAACCTTTTTGTGTGTTTCAGTGTGTTTTTACCTTTCTTGAAATAGTGTAATATGCCAAAAATGTGGCATATCTTCTTCCATCTTCACTATTAAAATGGCTGCACAAAAATTTATCAGTTTTGATAAGTCTTTTTTTAAATGCAAGCTGATATGACAGCTGTAATACAATCTAACAAAATTGTTTTGAATGAACTTAAAGACAACTAAGCACTACTGGAGCCACAGTACGGAAAAAATCTACATGAACTTTTTGGCCAATCTAAAATATATCTGTTATCTTAAATTATCTTTTCTGTACTTTCTTTCCTCTACTTACTTACTATATGTTATTTGAAACAGAGAACTTGTCTAAGTTCTCCCCGACATGCTGTTCTCGAGATCACAGTTTGGTGATAAGAACCTTGCTTTTTGTGCTCATTAGCTGAACCAGACTGAGAATGACTTAAGTGCTTTCATTCAGAGCCGGACTGTTAAATACCCGAACCGTGAAACCGTGTGTTCTTATGGAGTGTTAATCGTGCAGGAGTTGAAACAGGCACCCTGATGAGTCAAGCTCAAGTAATGATGTACCTGGGGTGTTTTCCTAAACTCGGTCGTGGGCCACAAGAGCCGGGGAAGTAGGAGGAGTGTCAGTTAAAGAAAACATAGAGGACAGTTTAAATGCTTATGGTAACAACTGTCTGTGCGCAGTAGCAGTTTGCTTTGCTGGCTTTGGGGGGCCTTGGGAATATCATTGAAGCTTGCAACCCCGCCTTTCAAGTTAGATGTGGCAACACCCTAACACCTGTTACACCCATTTGGCATGTGAGGAAACTAAGGCACAGGTAGGGTCTTTGTAGTGTTTCTTCTTTCATTCTTTTAAGTGCCCAAAACCACTTTTCTTCATAAACACTAACCAGATGTGTTTGGGGGTCAGTCACTCTCTTATCTTGGAGGTATGGCTTTTGATAAAAATGTTTTAACCCATTTGTCCTTTATAATAATATAGCTCAACTATAACATAGTTTTTTGTAGGCGGATGTGGTGTTTCACAGTGGGGCGCCATTAAAAACAATGTTTCTTGTTCATGGCTAAGCCCACCAGTACAGAAAATGCCAAATTAGAAATGTCAGGGCAACATAATTTGACTTGCTTGTGTTTTAGAAGCTTAACATGAAACAGAAAACACATACCAATTTATTGTGCCTGTTAATGAAGTATGTATTGCTATAGGGCTAATGTCAGAATAACTATCTTTGAAACAGCTCTTGGGAACTCTATTATAAGGTGTGGTTATTAATCAAATTGTAATATTTTAAACTCTGTTCTTTAAGAAAGTTCTAATTGGAGATGCGTTTCAACAGATTTGAGGAGCTGGCTTTGAGCCTTTTGTCGTGGTTGGCAAGTAGGCAGCCTTGATATTTCTTGCTACCTGCTTCAGAAAATTCTGTGGTTCAGCCCTGGCTGGTGTGGCTCAGTGGATTGAGTGCTGGCCTGTGAACCAAAGGGTCGTTGATTTTATTCGCAGTCTAGGGCACGTGGGTTGCAGGCCAGCTCCTCCGTAGGGGTCGCGCGAGGGGCAGCCACACATTGATATTTCTCTCCCTCTCTTTCTCCCTCCCTTCTCCTCTCTAAAAACAAATAAATCTTTATTTAGAAAAAAAGAAAATTCAGTGGTTTAGGTTTTCCCCACATCCAGGTTGCTGCCTGTATAGCTCGCTTCCCTCTCTGTGGCAAAGACTGTGGCTGCAGCTATTGTGAAAGAAGGTGAACTGATAATTTAGTTTAGAGCACAGAGCCTAGTTGTGTTGAGGATACTGAGCAGGTCTGTAAGAAGTTAAGGTGTTATATTTTTTGTTTTTATTTGTTTTCGACTTTGACTTAAATTTAAAATTTCATATATCAACATCTGACTGTAGTTGTATTGAGTGCCTTTTGTGACATGTTAAAAATAGAAGTAGGAAAAGTAAGCCTCTTAGAAACTGAGCATGGAGGTTCAGTGGAGTATCTGGGTTTGTTCTTAGAAGACTGTGAGTTTTCGTGCTTCTGGACTTGGTGAGGCACCAGGATCTCTGTTCATATGCTTCATCTCTGGTGCCATCCTTACCAGTGAAAGCAGGGTACGACTTAATTTTTTGTTCTTTTCCATCACTTTATGCACATAAATTCTACATTAATTTTCCTTCAAAAAATAAACTTTTTTTGTATCTTTCCCATATACTTTCTTTCTTAGGGAAAAGCATGCCTCTGCCTTCTTCCTGACCAAGACCAATTCCTCCATGTAGTCTTTTCTTTTTTTAATTTTATTTACTTTTTAGAGAGAGGGGAAGGGAGGGAGAAAAACAGTAATGTGTGAGAGATACATGATCTCTATTGCCTCTTGTACGCTCCCTAATGGTGGACCTGGCCCACAACCCCGGGCGTGTGCCCTGACTGGGAAGTGAACTGGTGACCTTTCAGTTCCCAGGCCAGCACTCAGTCCACTGAGCCACACCACCCATGCCTCCATGTATTCTTAAACCCACCCCTTCCTGCTTCTATTAGTTATGCTCCATTTTGATATATGCAGTGTTTCCTCCTTCATTAGGTTCTTCCTCTAGGGCTGGAATACATTACTGACTTTAGAAGACTTTGATGTGGGGATCATGTATATTATTTTTTATTAAAAAAAATAGAATTAATGATTAGCTAGAATGAATCAATATATTTTTAAATTAGTATTTTACAGCAGGATCCGCTGAGTCAGATGTAGGCTTTGGAAACCCAGAAATGAGTCTCACTAATCTAAACTTGTCTTCCCTTTCTCTTGCCATTTTTAGGCCCAGCTGTGGTCCCTCACCAGTACTACGGAGTCACTCCCTGGGGAGTCTACCCTGCCAGTCTGTTCCAGCAGCAAGCTGCTGCTGCCGCTGCAGCCACAAACTCTGCCAATCAGCAGACCACCCCCCAGGCTCAGCAAGGGCAGCAGCAGGTAAATGTTAACAAAATTGATCCTGTGTAAGTGTGAACTTTAGTTACAGGTAATTAAAAGGGAATGTTGGTCCAAATAGAGAAACACTGAGAATGGGTGAGTTCCGTCTCACGTTTATATCTGTGTTCAGGCTCAGATGTAGCTCTGCTTATTAATGCCATTTATGAATCAAGTTCTTGGTCACTGTAACTAGTTGAAATAATGATATTATACAATTTACATGTGAGAAAACTGCTCAGAGAATTGTCCAGTTAAGGGTACATGGTTAGGAAGTGGCAAAGTGAGTGTCATACTGATAAGTTTTCTGCGGCTCTGCAGCTAACTGCTGAGCAGCGTTCTCAGATCACTTCTGTCTCTCCTACAAGTAGCTTGCTGCCAGAGGGGAGGTACCGGCTCCTAAGACTGCTCACTTACAGCATCTGCTGGGTTGGGTATAGATCTTGAACCTGTTATGTCTGCTTTAATTTATTGTAATATGGACTTTTAAATTGAGTTGGGAAAGGATAATTAAATGCAAAACTGAGTATGTTTTATATTATTTTACTTTTCCTCACCTGAGGACATTCTTAGAGGGGCAGGAAGGGAGAAAGAGAGTGAGAAATGTTGATGGGTTGCCTCTTACATGGTCTCTGCTGGGAGGGAACCTGCACCCCAGGCATGTGCTCTGACCGGAAATCGAACCTGAGACCCTTTGGTTTATAGGATGACACTCTATCCAACTGAGCCACATCATCCAGGGCTGACTTTTTATTTTAAATAGGTCATTTTCTCCTGTTTACTAGAATAATACCTATTGCTGAATATTGTGGTAAATTGGAAAACTCAAAAACAAATCACATTTTTTTTAATGTAAGAAGAAACCAATATTAATGCTTGGTATCTGTCATTTTAGCATAACTTTATGAAATTTTTATAAAATTGGGAATATTCTGTTCACATGGTTTTGCATCCTGCTTTT
>VMDR010014404.1:0-23580 GCA_007922815.1 Macrotus californicus | reverse complement strand
ATTATACCCTAAGAGCCCTGAAACACCAATCCAAAAGAACCTATGCACCCCAATGTTCATAGCAGCACAATTTACAATAGCCAAGTGCTGGAAGCAACCTAAGTGCCCATCAGTCAATGAGTGGATCAAAAAACTGTGGTACATTTACACAATGGAATTCTACGCAGCAGAGAGAAAGAAGGAGATCCTACCCTTGGCAACAGCATGGATGGAACTAGAGAGCATTATGCTAAGTGAAATAAGCCAGGTGGTGAGGGAGAAATACCACATGATCTCACCTTTAACTGGAACATAATCAACAAAAGAAATCAGCAAACAAAATACAACCAGAGACATTGAAATTAAGAACAATCTAACAATGGCAGAGGGGAAGGGGGAGGGAACAGTGGGGGGAAGAGTTTCCAGGAAACACTATAAAGGACACATGGACATAACCAAGGGGGAGGGTGGGAGCGGAGGAGGGGGGTGGGATGGGCTGGGGTGGGGGCAGAGTGGTGGGGGGAAAATTCAAACTGTAATTGTACAACAATAAAGTAATTAAAAAAAAAGGTGACATTTGACTCACGGCTTAAACAGGGTCAGAGTTTTATTACAAAATAATTTAATTGATTGTATTTAATTAAATTTTAATTTAATGCAGAAATTAATTTTTAAAATTTTCATCCAAGGACATTTTTTCCTTGCTTGGAGCCCTGATGTGGAACGAATCTGCAACCCTTTGATCTATGGGTCAGTGCACCAACCAACTGAGCCACACTGGTCAGGGCCAGATATTTATGTTTTCATTGTTACTTTTCTTTTCTTTGCTGCCCTGAAAGATAAAATGCAAAGAATTTTACTCTCCTCAACAAGTTTGAAGATTCAGCTGCCTTGGAGAAAAGAAAAAATTGTTTCTTAGTTGCTAATGAACTGGCCATCACGGTTTATTGTTAAAAGATAAGAGAGAAGTGCCTCTAAGAGAAAAGAAAGAGAGAAGGGTTTTCCCCAGAAATAATGGAAAAGAACAGTCTGGAAACAATCTGTGGATCAGTAGGGAATGAAGTTTCCCTCCGCTTCAGCCATGAGGTGCTGCCAAATTTGGATAACCACATGGCCAACAGGCTCAGAACCCATACATGCTGCAATCATAATTATCAAGAATGGATGGCAAAGTCTTTGATGTGGGTAAAAAAAATCATCAGTCAATGTCCCTTCAATAGAATATAAGGTGTACCTTAGGGGGAGAGTGGTATCGGATTCTGTAGGACTCTATCCCTCTCATTACCTTTAATGAGCTATTTCAAAACTCTGTAAGTTGAAGGAAACCAATTATAATGCAAATACATTTTGTCCAGTGGAGATGACCTTGATCCTTCTACCTTTGGAAGAGGACAGTAATGCATCCATCAGCAAACCCATTTCAGCATTTCTGACTACCTGTGTATGTGTCTCCTTTTTTCACTCTCCTTTAAACTGGCTGAAATAACGAACTTTTTCATCAGTTAATGAGTTAAGTAACAACTTAGACTTATGTTCATTTTATGTGTATAAGCTGTGATTTTACCTTTAAAAAAATATTTTCTTTATCATGTCTGGCTGCGAGCACCCCACCCCACTCCTCCCAGCTTTTTCACTGACCAACCTGTCTTGCCCTTTTGGAATCCTGCACATTTTTGGGAGACAACTTCTTCCAATTTCCTCACAGGGGTGTCCAACTTTTTGGAATCTCTGTGCCACACTGGAAGAAGAAGAGTTGTCTTAGGCCACACATTAAATACACTGTGACACGTAATCCCCCCAAAATTTCATAATGTTCTAAGTAAATTTACAATTGGTGTTGGGCCGCATTCACAGTCATCTTGGGCTGCATTGCAGCCCATGGGCCATAGGTCTGACAACCTGTTGTAGGAGGTGCTGTTAAATCTCTCAGAGTATCAAATTTTTGCTATTTCCTGAAGCAAGGACTCCTTGCTTCCTTGTGCAGAAGAAGCAGACTGGCTGAGGATCAAGCGCACAGGCTTTGGAGCCCAAACACCTGGTTTGGATCCAGGTCTACCACTTTTTAGCTGTGTGATGCCAAATGACTTTGTCTTTCTCAGGCCTGGTTTTGTGGTAAGCAGTAAGGCATGAGCAGGGCAAGGACAATGGGCCAGGTACAGAAGGTCACCAAGGCAAAAAGCCCTGGGTACCTAGCAATAGGCAAAACTGGGAAAAAAAAGGACCTCACCCCCAGGGTACCCTTTCTTCCCCTGGCATATCACTGGTCAGGTGGTTTAAATCCCCTGACCTTTCATATTGCTGATGATGCAGTTTGGATCCTTCCCTCACCCTTCCTTCTCTGGCATGTTGCTAGTCATTCGGTTTAGACCCCCTTAGAGTGGGGAATGAACAAGGGGGCCAGAGAATAGCCTTTAAGCATTAAGCCCCCAGGACAATGAGGTTCTGACCCACTTCAGATATATCTAGGCCTCAGATGTGTTTCAGCTCCAGGCCCAGAAAAGTGGCAAAACCGGACAAGCAATGCCATGGCAGACATCAGGACCAGCTGCAATGACTAATGACCCCTGCCCTAGTGCTGACCAACTAGTAGAGACCATGGCCATGAAAGGACACACCTGGAAAGCTGATGAATATTCTATTGGGATCCTCTCCTGAGACCTCCAGATAAATAACCTCAAGACAGAGGACCCAGGGTGGCTCTCTCTTTGGAGTGCACCCACACTTTTCCCCACCACCGTTCTCCAGTTGCCTCTCTCCTTCTCCTAAGCACCAAGAACCTTTCTTTTGCCCCTGTAACTTGTTTCCTGAGCCCATTTTTTTCTACAGCTCACTTCTTTTACCTCTGTGTCTTTCTAAACAAACTTTCTCTTATAGTTTGAATCTTGGCTCAGAATTCTTCCTTTGACAGAACTCAAGAACCAAGGTTGCTAAACCAAGGTTCAGTGTGACCCCACTGGTCTAATACCTGGTACCGTTTTGCTGCCAACAGTTTCATCATTTGTGATTTGAGCCATATTAATAGAAACTAACTATACTGGTAAAGTTGCGAGGGTTAAACTAGTAAAGACCTGTAATATACTCACCGCAAGGTCTGGAATTGAATGTGTGTCTAGTCACTGTTACTGGTATTATATTTTACTGTTGCTGTGCTGGACATTTTCCATTTTTTTTGCCCTTGACTAGGAGGTTAACTACCTTGTCTTCTGCTTTCTGGTTGAATTCTACCAATTCATCCCCTTTAGGGGATGGTAGCATCCTTCAAATGGCACAGCTCCTTCCAGGAACCTCCAGGTCCCCATAACTGTCCCTTCCCTGTTCCTTCAGGCCTTCAGGGTGGTAATTGCTCCCTGTTACTAGCCCCGCATTCTGCATCTTTGCTGTGGTATTCCCACACCTGCCTACCCCTTTATAAATACAGAAGTCCCTCTATGTCTACAGGGTATACATTCTGAGACCCAGTGGATGACTGAAAACATGGATAGTACTGAACTTTATATACACTATGTTTTTTGCTATATATACATACCTATGACAAAGTTTAATTTATAAATTAGGCACAGTAAGAGATTGGCAACAATGATTAATAATAAAATAGAACAATTATCACAACATATACAAAGAAAGTTATATGAAGGTGGTGTCTCCCTCTCTTTTTAAAAATTATATTTTGATTATGCTATTATAGTTATCCCAATTTTTCCCATTTACCCCCTCCACCTAGCACCCCCACTCCCTCAGGCAATCCCCATACCTTTGTTCATGTCCATCTAATTGTACTGTACTTTCCTACTCACTTAAAGGAAGCACTTATGGCTTCTCTCTGGCATATCTGAATTGTCAGCATCCCTACTTTTGTGCTTTGAGGTCATTATTAAGTAAAATAAGGGCTACTTGAAAACAACCACTGAGATACCATGACAGTCACTCTGATGACTGAGAGAGCTATTAACTGACAAACAGGCAGGGAGTGTATACAGTGTGGACACACTGGACGAAGGGAAGATTCTTGTCCAGGCAGGATGGAGTGGGATGGTATGAGACTTCATCACACTACTCAGAATTGTTTACTTTTTCAATTTTTCATTTAATATTTTTGGATCATAGTTGATTGCGGGTAACTGCAACTGTGGAAAGAGAAACCACAGGGTTTCTACTACTTTAGTCCCTTTACTAAACTCTCTTCAAATTACACCCAGAATTCCACCGTGATTGACAGTTATTATCATTTTTAATACTCACTCCTGTGTTCTTCTCTGTCCTTGAGTGATCTCCTCTGAGCCTCACAGGAGCTGAGAGCTGGAACCTTTGCTCCTGCTTCAACATAGCTGTAAGCCCTCAGCAATGCCCACTGGGTACCAAGGGTATGCCAACCAAGTCCTCCACTAGAGGGCAACATGCCTAAACATGGCTGCTCTGGAACACACATGATGTCCAGAGGATGATGTAAAAATGATGCCTGATCCAGGCACCCTGCCTTATGAGCAGGAGTTTCTCCTCTGTCCTTGATGCCTAGTCTCTTCAGCTTCTCTCCCTCCCCTACCCATTGTCTGGCTCTTTCTCAAACCTCGTCTTTCTGGTGTCTCTGCTGCATCTCAGAGCAAAGACAATGGTCCCTGTGGTAGTCATTTGGGAGAGCTATAAGTCCAGCACTTTCTCCAGAAAAAAAGCACTCTCATGTCTTACCTGTGTCTTGCTAGCTGCCTAACGTCGGTGTGTGTTGTTTATTGACTGGTTTGGATTCATTAAGGATACAAACAACCATGTAATTTTCTCCAACTGCTGCTGTCAAGTGTGCTAATTTCTCTTAATGAAAATTCAGCAAATCCTATAGCTTCCTAGTCATGTTCATGCTGTAAAAGTCCAGCACAGCTAGTGTCAAGTTCCAAATTTCCATCTCACACCTAAATTAACTCTCATCTCCCAGCCATGAGCAGCCTGTCGTTGACCCACAGGTCTTGAGGAGAAAGGAGTGTGGCCTCTCCATTGGTCCCTCCCCTCCACCCTCAGTCCTCCTTCCCCAGTGCTGTGAGGCTTGACAGGCAGGCTTGGAAGAAGGGAGTGTGTCTCTAAACTGCTGCTGTTCTTCCTCTTTGTGGCTCTCCTGACCTCTCTGGCTATGTCTTCTGCTGGGCCAGGTGCCAGCTCGAGCTTCCTCCTGGGGTAGATCACTAAGTTATACAGGAAGCCTTACCTGAGACATACCTTCAGCCTAGATGTCTGCCAAATGCCTCCAGGGTAAAGATGCTGGAGTCTTCGATACAACTTCCATCAAGAAGGGGAATTTCTTTCCTCCCCTTTTAAACCTGGGCTGAGAGAATACAATAGAAAGGACTGCTATATACCCAGCTAAGTCATAAAACCTTGCTGCTGCCACCAGGGTCTCTTGGAACATTCTCTGGGATCCCTGAGTGACCACATAAGAAGTTTGATCATTCTGAGACTGCCATGCTGGTACGGTGATGTGCAGGTGCTGGAGCCCAGCTCTCCAGCCATGCCACCATATCAGCAGAGCAGTCCACTGCTATGTAGAGCTGCACACCACCAAGCTCCTCCATTCAAGGACACTGTGTGGCAGTTGAATACTCAGCAGAGCCCTGCCTAAAGTCCTGACCCATAAAATCATGACATATAATAAAATGGCTGTTGCTGTAAGCTGCTGTTTGGGGGTTGCTTGTTATATAACTAGAACATCACCCTCAGCTCCTGTCTTTGAGTGCTAGACTAATCCCTTGGGTGGGTCAGTGGCAACATGGCCCAAATGGAAACACATTCTTTGGTAACTACATGACCCCCTTGTGCATGGTGGTTTCTCTCTTCCCATCTCTCTCTGATTATTTTCCCCCTGCCCAATTCTGGGGTGATGCTTTTGGAACTTCCTTTGTTATTGGTGGAAAATGAGTTCTTGTGGTGTCTAGAGGAAAAGAATTTCCTGAGACCCATACAAAAAGAAGTGGCTCTGTGGTGAACTTTATTGATGATGTAAAAGTAAGGGGATTCCCTTCCTGACTTCCCAACGTCCCATCTCTGTCCCACCACAGAAAAGATCCAATCTTGTCTTCAGTAAGGCCAACACAAAGCCAGTGTCCAGAGTTTCTGCTTCATGTTAAAGTATAGTCCAGTCCAGCATCTGGCTAGCTTAGTGTGTGTTTTCAGCTGCAGTCCATTGCTGTGCTGTGATATTCAGGCTCCCTCCTGAGCATGTGTGTGGATTCCCCATGGCCATGGGCCATGAGGCTGCCAAGGCTACATGGCTATGGACAGAAGATGCACAAATGCATGGGGCAAGTGCGTTACTGGCTGGGTGAGATAGATAGATGATAGATAGGTAGATAGATAGATAGATAGACAGATAGATAGAGAATTTCTTTGTTCCCCTGGGATTGTATTAGTTTCGTCTTGGGTCAGACCAGGTACCTTTTCAAAAGTGCCAATCAAATTCCCAAGCTTTTGTGGGTTTTGAATGGGTTTGTACCCTCTAGTTAGATTGATAAGCCTCTATGGTCCAGCACTTCCCTATGCTCCTCTGAGCAATCCAGTGCTGGAGGGGGCAAGGGAGGAGTGTTAATCTCCTTGGTGGAACACAATGCTGTAATCCCCTGGACTGTGAAAAGCTGTAGCTTCCTGGTGAAGCAGAAAAGGTTCTGCTTCCCAGTTTTTTAAGCTCAGTGTCTAGTCCCCTGTGCTCCCTTTTTTGATATCTAGCTAAACACTGATGGTAACACCTTCTCTTGGTTTTGGGGACATAGGGGTCTCCCTCTGTCCTCTATGGAGAGAGATGAGAAACACAGCAATGTTAGCTCCTAGGTACCTACCAGTAAGAGATAACTTCAAACACCAGTTGGGGAGGAGGGTAGAGGCTGCTGAAAGGCGGCAGACCAAGTACATCTGCTTCTTACTAAGACCCCGGACATACCTGCCCGGTGTTTCTTTGTCCTCAATGTTGGATCCTCATTGCTATTTTGCAGATTGAATAAATATACTTTTTCTCTTCCTGTTTAGGTTGGAAATGAGCAATGACAGGGGTATAAGGCAGGTGGAAGTCAAAATACTAATTTTATTTCTGATAAATCTAGAGTAAAAGATATATTTAGATCTGTCCAAAGCACTCACGAACACTGCATCTCAGAATTTGATGTATTTACTTAGCCCATCTCAAGCAGCATTGGGAAATCAGAGGCCTTTCTCCTGGATGGCGAGGATTTATTGCTAAGATCACTACACGGAGAACAGACCTGAATACATAGTGAACACAGGCAGGTCCCCAAGGGGGAACAGTTCAGGCAGGGGCTGGGCTACCATGCCTGCTCTGTCTCAAGCTTGCCATTCAATTAATTCTTCCTCTTCCAAAGAATAAAAGAAGGGGCAGAAGTAAACCAAGATTCTCTTAATCTAAAACAACAACAAATTAAAAACCAATCAATCAAACAAAGACACAAGTAGAGAATACCTATTTTCCAACAGCTAGCTCTTAGGAAACAAGTTAGTCCTGCTTAGTATCCTGTTACACGCGTCTCTGTTTGGCCACTCTGTTCTGTTGGATATCTTTGTTTTCCACTCCAGACCCATCCCATCCTGATCCACCTGCTGTGTGCACCCTGTGAAGGGGGTTCCTATGCCCTTGGCATCTCAGTGGGTTTGGCCAACCACAGGCACTAGCAGGAGAGTGGAAGATGGGAGGAGAATGAAATTGGAGTGTATATTCCCTCAGTCCTCTTTGCCAGGTCACTGAGGCTTGGCTGTGTCCCTCTAGTGAAGGCCACAGCTCCCACAAGACAGCCATCTCCAGAGGCCATCTTCTCTGGGCACCTGAAACCATTGTGACCTTCACATCTGCAGGAGGTAATAGCTCTGGTTTTCCTCTGACTTAAACCCTGCCCTCAGCTTTGTAGAGTCCCTTCATCAAACACTCCACAAGCTACCCTGTTTAAATACATCATCTGTTTCCTGTCAGAACCCTGACTCTCATACCTCTCTTACTAAAGACTGTCCCTACTGGGGGAAGAAAGTACCATTTCACCACACCAGCTGATATGGACTGAATGTTTGTGCCCCTCTCAGATTCATATGTTGAAATCCTAGTTCCCAATGTAATAGTATTGGAAGATTGGGCCCTTGGGAGGTAATTAGGTCTTGAGGGTGGAACCCTCTTGAATGAGATGCCCTTTCAAAAGAGACCCCAGAGAGCTCTCCAGCCCCTTCTGCCATGTGAGGACACAGTGAGAAGGCAGCTGGCCATCTGTGAACCAAGAAAGGGGCTCTGATTAGACAGAGAGTCTGCCTGTGCCTGCTCTTGAACTTCCCAGCCTCCCAAACTGTGAGGAATATATGTTTGTTTTATAAACCAGTATATGATAATTTTGCTAAAGCAGCATGAGTAGAGTAAGACATGAGCCTCATCTCAAAACCCTCAGTCTGTCCTTACGCTTTAACAGTAGCCCTCCAGTTATTCCACACTCCTAAGATAGTGCTAGGAAAATTTTTGGTTGAAATGAGACTCAAGAATTTTTTCTTAAAAGGATATACTTCTATAATAGGTACAGATAAGAGTTGACTCCAAATTTTGAAAAGTGAATGAGAGAAGGGTATGTAGTAGTTAAAACCATGAACTCTGAGGAGTTCAATGGCTTGAGCTTGATTTCCTATGTGGTCTTGAACAACCTAGTTCCCTCTTAGTCTGTTTCCTCAACCATAAAGGTAACAATTATTGAAAAGCTGGTGTGAGATAATGCTTAAGTGCATAACAAATGCTCATTAAACATAAGCAAGGACCAGCACATACAATTGTTACAGATACCAGAGTGCACATTCACTGGGATGAATGGAGGTCAAAGTGTTGCTGCAGCCCTACCTACCATGCCAAGGGTTACCTATGCATGCTGTCCTAGGCATTAGGAAACTCAGTAAGTGGTGGATTCATTAGCTCAAAATTCCCTTTTGAAATATGACCATAGTAAGTTGATACCAGAAGACTTACAGATAGAGGAACTACTTCTTCTATCACCTTAGCTTAATTCTGGTCAAAGACAAAACAGCAGAAAGATAGTGACAAAAGTAGAGCTGCTCCTCAGTACCACTTGTGTGCATGTGTTCAATGGGAAGAACCAGTGATTGTTAGAGTTCCAATGCAGTGGTCTGTGAGAACTGGGTGTCCCCTGAAGCTCTGCTGCAAGCCTGAGTTGGCTTCTGAGACCAAGACTGATGACTGAGCAACTTTAATCACCCAAGAACTGACTTAATGATCTGGGGGTATCTTATTGCTAATCCAACATGACATTTTCCCATTAAAATGACAATTATCTTGAACATTTCTGCACATCCATCAGCTGAAGGCTGCCAGATTGTTGAGCAATGCAGTTTGATGGCTTGAAGCAAACCAGTCAGATCAAGGGCATTTTATATGGTAGTCTGTGCCTGTTGAGAGTACTGTAACAGCTCTGCCAGCCCATCTACTTATGAAGTGTGTGCAGGCACACACACACTTACACTGACACACACTCTCCTACGCAGAAAGTTCAGAATCTCTGGTTCCAAGTAGCTAGAGAAGAGGAAGGGTTCAGGAGCTTAAATAAGCAAGAAAATCAAGATTTGAAAAACAATCCATACCCCCCCCCGCACCCTGCAATGAAATTTTTCTGCATCTTGAAAGTGGAAAGCACAAGCCCAACAGAAAACAAATCTCATTGGAGAAACCAATTGATTACCTCATCTGTCTACCAGGAGGGTAGGTTGGCTTGTAAAATACCTACCTCTGCACACAGCTTTTCTGTGCAACCAGAAAATTTGGCAATGCTGGCCTTGCTCTGTCAGGACTCCTCTGCCTTGCCCCACATGTGACCTTATGTTTGGCTTCTTGGGGTTTTTGCTTCTGGAGGAAGTGTTTATGCAGGGCTCCTGCCGGAGTGCATAGAATTTCATTGGGAAGTGGTTGTAGATCTGTTTGGTCCTTACTTTCTTGGAACTATGTTTAAACTCCATTATAAATTTAAATGATTATGCAATAGAAGATCTAGCATTTTGTTTTGTTTTGTTCTTATTAGATTCTCTTATAGGACAGCAGTTTGGTAGTGTGGCTGAAAGCACAGATTATAGATCTAGAATCTGAACTCAAAGTCAGGCCTACTACTTATCAGCCATGTGAACTTGTACAAGTTATTTTGCCTCTCTGGACCTCAGTTTCCTCATCTGTAAAGTGGGGATAATAGTGATACTGACCTCCCATGTTTGTGAGGATTAAAACTGTTAATATCTAAAAATTCTTTGGAACAATACCTAATCCATTATAAATAAGAGAGAAAGTACTATTACTTTGGTGTTTAAACTGTATCAAAATTATAATCAGCAAACAAAATACAACCAGAGACATTGAAATTAAGAACAATCTAACAATGGCCAGAGGGGAAGGGGGAGGGAATAGTGGGGGGAAAGGTTTCCAAGAAACACTATAAAGGACACATGGACATAACCAAGGGGGAGGGTGGGAGTGGGGGAGGGGGGTGGGATTGGCTGGGGTGGGGGGAAAATTCAAACTGTAATTGAACAACAATAAAGTAATTTAAAAAATTATAATTGTTTGAAAAGAAATTTTAAAAAGATTTTTCCATTTCAAAGTCTGTACTGTTTTCACAACTTAAGAGTTTGCTGTGCTGGAAAGGGTGACCCACTGTCTGCAAAGGACTGGTGGCCACATCTCTCTAACAGGCATTGTTGGTACTGCTCCCAGGTCCCCAGGGCCAGGCTAGAATACCCATCACCCAGATGCTATAGTGCTGGTTCAGTGGTCCACACCTGTAGCTACCCTGAAGGCTGGCCTGTGGTTGCCAGGGACCTGGATTCATAGATGCCTGGGAAGCTACACATTCTCAGGGTTTTTTTTTTTTTTTTTTGTCATACCTTCCATTCAAAAGCAGATTCTAAATTCCTGTCCCTTTGAAGATGGGCAAACTTCACGATTCACTTCTAAGGAATTGGGTGAGGTGGAAGTGATGCTGTGTGCCTTCCACTGTGGGTTGACTTATGTTCTCCCCAAAGAAATGTTCATGTCTTAACCCCCAGTACTTGTGAATGTGACCTTATTTGGAAATAAGTTCTTTGCAAATGGAATCAAGTAAAGATGAGGTAATACTAGATTAGGGTGGTATTCTTACAAGAACAGACACAGAGACCCAGACTCAGACACACACAGGAGCGTGCCATGTGCAGATGGAAGCAGAGATTGGAGTGACGCAGCTACAAGCCAAAGAATGCCAAGGGTTTGGGCAGCACCAGAAGCCAGACAGAGGCAAGGAAGTTATCATCCTTGGAGCCTTCAGAAGGAGTGTGTCCCCGCCAACACCTTTATTCCACAACTTCTAACCTCCAGAACTGTGAGAGAGCAAATTTATACCACTTTAAGCCACCTAGTTTGTGGCACTTTGTTACAGCAGCCCTCAGAAACTAATTACCTCCAAAGTGAGTTTGTCAGAAATGATAAAGCTTAGCCTTGGCCTTCACTTTCTGTCTTGTTCTCTGTCTCTTTCTCTCGGGACATGTGCCTTTGAAGTCTCAACCCTGAAGCCACCATGCTAGAGAGTCTGTGTGGAGAGACCACCCAAGAAGAGACAGATGGGAAGCCTCAACCAGTCAAGTTTTCTCAGGCCAATCACCAGACTTGAGAGGGAAGAAGATTTGAGATGACCTAAGCCCCAAGAACAATTTCCTGCAACCTCATGAAAGACCCTGAGTGGAACAATCCAGCCCAGCCCAGCCCGGCCCAGCCCGGCCCAGCCACTACCAAATTGGTAATCCATGGAGATAATAACATCTAATGAATGTCCTTGGGTCATGCATATAAGTTCTTTGACTTCTCCATTTCCTATACTGTTCTTAACATCTCCCTTTCTATTTTGTACCTACCAATTATGCTTGTTATTCCCTGTATCTTTTCCCCCATTCTCCCTTTTTCCCCTCCCAGCTGGTAACCCTCCAAATGATCTCCATATCTATGATTCTGTTCCTGTTCTAGTTGTTTACTTACTTTGTTTTTGTTTTTTAGATTCAGTTGTTGATAGTTGTGAGTTTGTTGTCATTTTACTGTTCATATTTTTGATCATCTTCTTTTTCTTAAATAAGTCCGTTTAACATTTCATATAATAAGGGCTTGGTGATGATGAACTCCTTTAGTTTTACCTTGTCTGGAAAGCACTTTATCTGCCCTTCCATTCTAAATGACAGCTTTGTTGGATAGAGTAATCTTGATTGTAGGCCCTTGCTTTTCATCACTTTGAATACTTCTTGCCAGCCCCTTCTAGTCTACAAAGTTTCTAATGAGAAATCAGGTGATAGTCTTGTGGGAACTCCTTTCTAGCTAACTCTCTGCTTTTCTCTTGCTGCTTTTAAGATTCTCTCTTTATCATTAACCTTTGACATTTTAATTATGATGTGTCTTGGTGTAGTCTTCCTTGGGTCCAACTTGTTTGGGACTCTCTGTGCTTCCTGGATTTGTATGTCTATTTCCTTTACTAAATTAGGGGAGCTTTCTCTCATTATTTTTCAAATAAGTTTTCAATTTCTTGCTCTTCCTCTTCTTCTGGCATCCCTATGATTTGGATGTTGGCACTTTTGGAGATGTCCCAGAGTCTTCTTATTCTCTACTTGTTTTTTTGAATTCTTGTTTATTGTTGCTGCTCTGGTTGACTGCTCATTTCTTCTTTATGTTCCAAATCTTTGATTTGAGCCCCAGATTCCTGCCCTTCACTGTTGGGTCCCTGTGGATTTTTCATTACTTCACTTAGTGTAGCCTTCATTTATTCCTTTATGCTCTTGCCATACTCTATGAGTTCTCTGAGCACCCTTATTACCAGTGTTTTGAACTCTGCATCTGATGGGTTGGCTATCTCCATTTCATTTTGTTCTTTTTCTGGGATTCTGTTCTGTTCTTTCATTTGGGTCATATTTCTTTATCTCCTCAATTTGGTAGCCTCTCTATGTTTGTTTCTGTGTATTAGGTAGAGCTGCTTTGACTTCCTCTCTTAATACACCTATTAAGTTGTATGGGGTGGAGTCTTAGGTATTTGCCAGGGTGGGACAACTGGCTTCACTGCTTTGTGGCTCTGTATGTGGGGGAGGGGTCAGAGAGGGAACAGTGCCACTACCTTACTGCTGAATGCTTTGTGGGCACTTGCCCCATTTCCAGTCACTTCACCCACTTCCTGTATGTGGCTGGCACCCTCTAGCTGTTGTCCTGGTGTTGGTTCCCTGAGTGGGAGGGTTTGTGTACATTTTAGGACTACGTGGGCTCTTTAAATGGACTCTCCTGAGCAACTGGCTGTTTCTTCTACCAACCCAACACCTACTGGTTTTTACAGCCAGAAATTATGAGGCTGTATTTTTCCAATGCTGGAACCCTGGGCTGCATGGTTTGACCTGGGGCTAAGATGGCTCACTCCCCAGGTATCCTTCCTGAGTTTTATCTACCACATGTGAATGTGGGACAGCCCATACTGCTGGCTGCTGCTTCTGCCTCACTGCTGCCACATCACATCCTCTCTCCCCTGGCTCCCTGTCTCTACTCCACCTACCTGTCTGGATGAATATGGCTTCTTTAATTCCTTAGTTGTCAGACTTCCATACAGTTCAATTTTCTGGCAGTTGTGAGAGTTTTCTGTTCTGAGATTAGTTGTGATCTTTCTTATGGTTGTACAAAGAGGTAAAGCATGTCTACCTGCACCTCCATCTTGACTGGAAGTCCAATTTGTTGACATTTTAATGTTCATAGTTTTAATCTTTTTCTTAAATAAGTCCCTTTAACATCTTTTTAGAAAGATTTTATTTATTTATTTTCAGAGAGTGAGGAAAGAAGAGAGAAACAGAGGAGAGAAACATCAATGCATGAGAGAAACATCAGTTGGTTGCCTCTTGCACCCCCAATCAGGGACATGGTCCACAACCCAGGCATGTCCCTTGACTAGGAATTGAACTGGTGACCTTTCCAGTTCACAGGCCAGTACTCAATCCACTGAGCCACACCAGCCAGGGTGTCTTTAACATTTCATGTAATAAGGGCTTGGTGATGACGAACTCCTTTAGCTTTATCTTGTCTGGGAAGCACTTTATCTGTCCTTCAATTCTAAATGATAACCTTGCTGGATAGAGTAATTTTGGTTGTAGGTATTCACTTCTCATCACCTTGAATACTTCTTGTCTGTCTTTTCTAGCCTGCAAAGTTTCTTTTGAGAAATCAGCTGATAGTCTTATGGGAACTCATTCAAAGGTAACTCTCTGCTTTTCTCTTGCTGCTCTTAAGATTCTCTCTTTAACTTTCGGCATTGTAATTATGATATGTCTTGGTGTGGTCCTCTTTGGGTCCAATTTGTTTGGGACTCTATGCTTCCTGGACTTGTATGTCTATTTCTTTCACTAAATTAGGGAAGTATTTTTTTCATTATTTTTTCAAATAAGTTTTCGATTTCTTGCTCTTCCTCTTCTGGCACCCCTATGATTTGGATGTTGGTACATTTAGAGATGTCCCAGAGGCTCCTTATACTATCCTTGTTTTTTTGAATTCTTGTTTTTTGTTGCTGTTCTGGTTGAATGCTTCTTTTTTCCTTATGTTCCAAATCATTGATTTGAATCTCAGCGTCATAACCTCCATTGTTGGGTCCCTGTAGATTTTTTTTTTTAATTTCACTTAGTTAAAGTTCATTTCTTCCTGGGTCTTTTTATGCTATTGCCATACTCTATAAGTTCTTTGAACATCTTGATAACCAGTGTTTTGAACTCTGCATCTGTTAGATTGGTTACCTTCATTTTGTTTAGTTCTTTTTCTGGGGTTTTGTTCTATTCTTTCATTTGTGCCATATTTCTTTGTTTCCTCATTTTGGCAGCCTCCCTGTGTTTGTTTCTGTGTGTTACATAGAGCTTCTTTGACTCCCTGTCTTAGTAGTGTGGCCCATTGTAGAAAAGGCACCTGTAAATTGTGTGGGGTGGGGCCTCAGGTAATTGCCAGGGCAGGACAACTGGCTTCACTGCTTTGTGGCTCTGTTTGGGGGGAGGGCTCAGAGGTGGAGAAATGCTGCTGCCTGGCCTCTGGAGGTTTGTCTGGCACTCATCCTGTTTCCTGTCACTTCTCTTATTCCCCTATGCAACTGAGGCCCTTCTAGCTCTTGCCCTGGTGCTGAATCCCAGAGTGAATGGGCCTGTGTAAGTTCTAATTCCCTGTGAGCCCTTTAATGAGAGTCTCCTGAAGATGCGGCAGTTTCTTCCATCACCCCAACTCCCACTGACTTTTACAGCCAGAAGTATGGGAATATGTCTTCCTGGTGCTGGCATCCTGGGCTCTGTGGTCTGGCCTGGGGATGGAATCCTTCACTCCTGTGGTATTCCTTCCAATTTTTAACCACCACATGTGAATGTGGCACCACCTGTTCTGCTGCCTCTCCATGCCATACTGGGTCTCTGTGCCTCTCTGCCTCTTTTACTTGTCTGGATGAATGTAGCTTCTATAATCCTTGGTTGTTGGACTTCCATATAGTTCAATTTCCTGATGGTTCTGGGTGTTATTTGTTTCAAGATCTGGTTGTAATTTTTTTTTGTAGATGTGCAAGGAGGTAAAGTGTGTTTACCTATGCCTTCATCTTGACCAGAAGTCCTTAAAATTTATATTTATTTTTAACTCTGGCAAGAAATACAACATAAAATGTATCATCTTAGTCATTTTAAGTGTACAGGTCAATGGTATTAAGTATATTCACTTTGTTGTGCAAGAATCTTTAGAACTTTTTCATCTTTTTCATAAGTTTGAAAAACTTATTAAACAATAACTTCCCATGTCACTTCCTCCTGTTTCTAGAGACCATCATTCTATTCTCTGTCTCTGTGAACCTGACTACTCTAGATACTTCATATGAGTGGAATCATACAGTATTTTCTATTTTTGTGCCTGACTTATTTCACTTAACATAGTGCCTTCAAATTTGTGATAAACTATGTTGGGATAAACTTCCTTCTTTTTTAAATCCTCATCCAAGGATGTTTATTGACTTGAGAGAGAGAGAGAGACATCAATGTGAGGGAGAAACATTGATTGGTTGGCTCCTGTATACACCCTTACTGGGGATCAAACCCACAATCTAGGTTATGTGTCCTGATTGGATGTAGCTTCTATATTGGATATAGCTTCCCTGATTGGGGATCGAATCTGCAACTTTTTGGTGTATGGGATGACGTTCCAACAAACTGAGCCATGCAGCCAGGGCTAAACTTCCTTTTCAAAGGCTGAATAATATTCCATTGTATGTAAATAACTACATTTTGTTTATTCATTCATCCATGGATAGATAGTTTTTGGCTGTGGTAATGCTACTATGAACATGGGTATGCAAATATATTGTTGGCTAAGCTACCAAGTCTGGGGGGACTTGTTACACAACAATAAATAACTCAGGTGTGGGAAGCATGCTGTACACTGGCCAAGACTGCTTGCCTCTGGGGAGGGCCACCTCTGTGGTACAATTCATATTGCAGAGCTTCCCATGGGATCATGTGCAGGCCAGGTGTCTCCTGAACCACATTTGCTGGCTTCCCTTGCCCCTCTCACAAGTTTCTTTTGAAAGAAAACTCTCTGTATGTCACTTGTTCCAAATTCCCCATCTTAGGCTCTGCTTTAGGACACTACTCTAAGGCTGTCAAGGCCTTATGGCCAGGTGCTAAGTCATCATGGATGGTTGCAGGGGTCTCACTGTGATCTTGTAGCATTGCATACACTGTGATGGTTCTTGGTCATTTAAATATTTTGGTGTATGTAGTAGTCAGGGGTTTCCAGAGAAACAGAATTATCTCACATGATTACAGATGCCAAGAAGTTCCATGATCTGCTGTCTGCAAGCTGAAGACCCAGGAGAACTGGTGGTGTAGTGTCAGTCTGAGTCAGAACCAGGAGTGCTGATGGCATGAGTCCCATTGTGAAGATAGGAAAAGATCAATGTGTCAGCTCAGAAGTCAGGCAGAGACACACAATTTTTTCTTTTTCTGCCTTTCTGTTCTATTCAGGCTTCCATCAGATTGGATGAAGGCCACCCACACACATTGAGGAGGATCATCTGCTTTACTCAGTTTACCAATTCAAATGCAAATCTCATCCAGCCTCAACCTCACAGCCCTGACTTGTATAGTTTAGTGGATTAGGCATCATCCCAGTTCACTGGTCACTGGTTCAATTCCCAGTCAGGGCACAGGCCTGAGTTGTGGGCCAGACCCCATTTGAGGGCATGTGAGAGGTAACCGATCAATGTTTCTTTTTTTCTCCCTTCCTTCTCCTCTCTCTAAAAATAAATAAATAAAATCTTTAAAAAGAAAGTAAAAACAATCTCACAGACATACTCACATTATGTTTAACCAAATATCTGGGCACCCAATCATCCAGTCAACTAGACACATAAAATTAATCATCAGAGTGAGGTAATCACTCTGTTAAAGATTGATTAACAATTGTATAACTAGATATTTTGAAGCTAAGATGCTCTTTTCATGACCATTGTGTTCTTTTGGAGTTAAGATAGCTAAATGCTGGCAGTGGTGGTAATCCAGAGCAGGTCAGACACATGTAGCACTTCCCTCTTTATGGGGCATCCCTCCATGGATTCTCTGTGTGTCCTGCAATTGTGCTGAGAGGTGTGCAGGGAGAGTCACTTTGTCTTATAGATGAGGAAAGTGAGGTTCACAAATATTAGTGAAGTGATCCAATAAATGACAGAGGTAACACAAGAACAGACCTAGTGTTTCAATGTCTTCTGTGGACTTCCTACCTCTACCCTAGCCCTCTATAACCCAGGCCCCACAGAGTAGAGCCAGCAATACTTCAAAAAATGCAAATCAGACTGCAGTGCTTTTCTTGACTCTGCAAAATGGCTTATTATTACACTTAGAATAAAACACAAACTTCACATGATGATATTGAAGTTCTGGCCTCAGATTGGGCTCCTCTTCCCAGAGCTTGCTCATGAAGGTCTGACCACATTGACCTTGGGGAAGGGTCCTGCATGCTTCAAGTTCCTTGGGGCTTCTTGCTGTCACCTCTTCTTGCAACAATCAGTTCTGGGACTCTGAGTTGCTGCCAGGTAGACACAGTTGCTGTGTAAAAGATGTCCTCAAATTCTTTGACACTCCTTTCTGCAAAAGGTAGGTCCCACTTATCTTCCTTTTGAGTGTGTTCTGTTCTAACTGACCTACTCACAACAAATAAAATATGCAGAAGTGATGATATGTGACTTTCAAGACTAGGCCATAGAAGATGTTGCTGCTTTCTCCTTGTTCTATGCCATAATGTGAGGGTGCTCAAGCCTCCCTGATGAGAGGTGAGGGATTGAGGGTTCCTGACAACAGCCACAGAAGTGAGTGAGACAGTGTGATAATTTCAAAATGTGTCAACTTGACTAGGTTGAACTACTATTCACCTTTTTGTATATTCCTATAGGATGGGCCACAAGGGAAACTCTCAGACACTTGGATAGTAGAGGTGGGCAGCAGAAATTTTGTACCACATATGCTTTGTTGACTCCCCTTGTTGATGTGAAGCTGGGGCTGGGCCAGGTGAGTGTGTTCAGATCTAGCTTGAAGGGCCCTGGCACTGTAAGATGCCCTCATCATCAAGAATGAACACCAGTTTCTGTCTGTCCTTGTGGGCATTCAGCCTACTTGTAATGTTTCTGTTTTGACTGCTGCTCTTTGATCTCAAGCTCTAGCGTCAGATGTGGGGACAGCCTTATGGACAGCCCCCACCTCCCTGACACATTCCCTCCTGCAGGCTCCGTTTGTCTGGTCATGCTGCATCTGATTCAGTGCACCACCACAGAAGCAGATCCCCAGCCCCAGTCAGGCCTCCCATAACCATAGCTCCAGCCAGTGTCTTGATTAAAACCTTTTGAGAAACTCTGAGCCAGAACAACCAAAGTAAGCTACTCTCAAATTCCTGACCCAAGAAGACAGAGGAATAACAAATATTTATTTTTTTAAGCACTAGTGTTAGGATAATATTTTATACAGTAATAGATGGACTACTATATTCCTTCACAGATGCCCACCCGAGTGACACACCTGTGCCATTGCTTTGCTTTGGATTATAGAAACATTATTTATTTTTTCAGAACATTTATCACAATATGCAATTACTTTATGGATTTATACGAGTATACTTATTTGTTTATCTAGCTTTCCCACTAGAATGTGAACATCATGAGGGCAGGCACCTTCTCTGTTTTACCACCTATACCCCCAGCACCTAGCCAGTCTAACTGCACCTCTTACTAGCTATGAGACCTTGGAAAATTGTTCTCTGTGCCTCAGTTTTCTCAGCTATCAAATGGGATTGTGATAATAATACCTGTCTTATTGGGTCTTGTGAGCCTAAAATGAATTAATACTTATAAGGTGTTTCAAACATTATCTTGCACATGATTAACATTCAGAAAGTGTACACTGCTAGTGTTTTTAATATTATGGTAGAAACTAATAAATATCTACTGAGATACTAAATGAGGGAATTCATTGATCTCTTTGTCCCATTATCTTAAGTATACAAGATAAACTAAAAAAGTCCCAAAGGCCTCTAGATAGCTAAAACAATGTCCCAAAGGTTAGAAGCAAAGCCCATCAAATTAACTTATAGGCAAGCTTTTAGGTCATTACTCACAACCTAATTATTTAATAGTCTTAGAAGATATTTATTAGCCACCTAACATATGCAAAGCACTGTGCTAGGTGCTGGGGGAAGAGAACAGATTCACAAGGTGAATGAAGCTCATTACCTTTCCTCAAAAGAGCATGATGTCTAGAAAGGGAGAGAGATACAAGAGCCAACAATCACTCAATTACCAGAGATTGAGCAAGGTAAGGGGATGGGGCAGAGAGATGCTGACTATCAAGGTGACCAGACGCAATTAGTCACAATTACAACATGTGTGACAAGCTTAATTATCTGGTTTCCTAGTCCAAAATGGATTAGAGACAACATATTAGAAGAGGAAAAAGGATGGGGCTATTGTTAGAGATAGGTATGATGTCAAGGACAAAAATGTGATAACTAGTGTAAATAAAAAATCATAATTTTTAAAAACAGTGAAACAACTAAACTATAGAACAGCCATCACTCATACTGTCAGGAATTGAGTTGAAGGGAAGTCTGAAAACTATGAAATTAAAGAAAACACATCTATCCAGAATGGTAGGAGGGGCAGAGATGCAGAGATGTGGAAAGGGCTGTTTGCACATCCATGTGTACTGAATAAAAATTCAGGAGGAATATCTTGGGAGTAAGGAATCCCAGCCCCACAACAGTTCTCCAGCCCAGGGTTCTGGTGCCAGGAAGGTAAAACCCTATAACTTCTGGCTGTAAAACCCAGCAGGGATTGAATCGGTGGAAGAAATTGCTAGATCCCCAAGCAGGTTCTCTTAAAGAACCCCCACACAGACTTACTCAGACTCACTCCCTCTGAGCTCCAGCACTGGGGTAGCAGCTTGAAAGGCACCAGTGGCACATGGGAAGGAACTGACATGTCTAGCATCAAGGCAAGAGCTGGAGGACAGCTTTTGCCCAGACAGAATGGTGGACAGAAGCCGTTTTTCCTTTTCTGAATTCTCCTTCCACAGAGTCACAGAGCTGGCAGAAGGGTACCATATCTGATACTCCACCAACCTGGCTAACACCGTTTGCCCCACCCTGGTGATTCCCTGAGGCTCTGTCCCACCCAAATTACAGGCCCACCCAAACTGTTAACAGTGGCTTTTGTGAATGGCTGGTTGTGACTCATGCTTTACAACCTCCTAAATCCTCTCAAACCAGCAACAGCTTGCTTTAGTGAGCCCCCAATTCCTGTACCTCTTGATAAGTGGCCCAAGGCCCAGAACTGGCAGCAACCAGCATAGGTTCATATGGCCTTGGCTTCACCTGGGAAAGTCTAAGCCCAGCACAAGGAGCAGCCATCTGCAGATTGCTTTATAGTTCATGCAGGATGGCCCTTGGAAGAACACAGGTGGTAGCTGATCTTGGCCTGCACCACACAGGGAAACCCAGAGCCTGTGTACTCAGTGGACAGCTACAGACCACATCAGAGCACCATCACCTTGCCCTTGTACAGCTTATCCTCCACAGAGGGTGGAGGTTTGTGGTCAGTACTCACATCCAGTCCTTGCAGCTAACTGGCCTTGGTAAATCTCTCCCATTGACCTACCAACAGCAATCAAGGCTCAACTACAAGAGGAGGATATACTCAGCCCACACAGAGGGCATACTTTGAGAACCCAGCCAGGGTGATAGGGGAGGCTATGCCATTGGATCCCAAGAACATCTACTACATTAGACCATACTACCAATATAAGGAGTCACAGTAGTTCTATCTAATACATAGAAACAAACACAAGAGGCTACCAAAGTGAGGAGACAAAGAAACATCACCCAAATGAAAGAACAGATCAAAACTCCAGAAAAAGAGCTAAGCAAAATGGAGATAAGCAATCTATCAGATGCAGAATTCAAACCAGTGGTTGTAAGGATGCTTAAGGATCTTAGTGAGGACTTCAACAGCATAAAAACGTTCCAGTCAGAAATGAAGGATAATTGAAATGAAGAACAATTTACAGGGACTCGACAGTAGAGTGGATGAAGCTGAGAATCAACTCAATGATTTGAAAAATAAGGAAGCAAAAGAACAACAAGAAGCAAAAAGAATCCAAAAAAAATGAGGACAGTGTAAGGAGCCTCTGGGACAACTCCAAGTATTCCAACATTTGCATCATAGGGGTGTCAGAGAGAGTAGAAAAAGAGCAAGAAATTGCAAATCTATCTAAAAAATAATGAAAGAAAACTTTCCTAACTTGGTGAAGGAAATAGACACACACATCCAGGAAACACAGAGTCCCAAACAAGATGGATGCATAGATGACCACTCCAAACACATTATAATTAAAATGCCAAAGGTTAAAGGTAAAGAGAGAATCTTAAAAACATCAAAAGAAAAGCACTTAGTTACTTACAGAGTAGCTCCCATATGATTGTCAGTTGATTTCTCAAAAGAAACTTTGTAGGATAGAAGGGATTGGTAAAAAATACTCAAAGTCATGAAAAGTGGGGACCTGCAGCCCAGATTGCTCTACCCAGCAAAACTATCATTTAGAATCGAAAGGCACATAATGTGGAGACTTCCAGCCAAGATGGAGGCATAGGTAGGTACACTGTGCCTCCTCACACAACCAAGAGTAGGACAACAACAAATTTAAAAACAAAAAACAACCAGAACTGCCAGAACTGTATGTAAGTCCTACAACTAAGGAGTTAAAGAAGAAACATTCATCCAGACTGGTAGGAGGGGTGGGCACAGGCAGCTGGGGTGGAGAGGACACGTGGCAAGGTAGTGGCTGGTGGACTGGGCAGTCCCACATTTGCATTTGGATAAACAGGGAGGAAAGATTGGAGAGTGAGACAGACCACATAACCCAGGGTTCTATTGCAGGGAAATAAAGCCTCAAAACCTCTGACTGAAAAATACCTGTGTGGGTGGCGGTGATGGGAGAAACTCCCAGCCTTACAGGAGAGTTCACTGGACAGATCTAGCTGGTCATAGAATGTACACAAACCCACCCACCGAGGAATCAGCACCAGAAGGGCACAATTTGCTTGTGAGTAGTGAGGAAGTGACTGAAAGCTGGCCAAGAGCCTAGCAAGCAGCATTGTTCCCTTTCACATCCCTCTTCCACATACAGTGCCACAATACAGAGATGTATTCCCCCACCCTGGCAAATACTTAAGGCTCTGCCCCTTACTACTACATAACAGGCATGCAGAGACCAAAAAAAAAAAAAAAAAAAAAAAAAAAAAAAAAAAAAAAAAAAAAAAAAAAAAAAAAAAAAAAAAAAAAAAAAAAAAAAAAAAAAAAAAAAAAAAAAAAAAAAAAAAAAAAAAAAAGGGCTCAAATGCAAGAACAGATCAAAGCTCCAGAAAAAAAATACAACTAAATGATGAAGCGATAGCCAACCTATCAGAGGAAGAGTTCAAAACACTGGTAATCAGGATGCTCACAGAAATGGTTGAGTATGGTCACAAAATGGAGGAAAAAGGGAAGGCTATGAGAAGTGAAATAAAGGAAAATGTACAGGGAACCAATAGTAATGGGAAGAAACCTGGGACTCAAATCAACAGTTTGGAGCAGAAGGGAGAAATAAACATTCAACCAGAATACAATGAAGAAACAAGAATTCAAAAAAATTAGAAGAGGCTTAGGAACCTCCAGGACAACTTTAAATATTCCAACATCTGAATCATAGGGATGCCAGAAGGAGAAGAGAAAGAACAAGAAATTGAAAACTTATTTGAACAAATAATGAAGGAGAACTTCCCCAATCTGACAAAGGAAATAGACTTTCAGGAAATCCAGAAAGCTTGGAGAGTCCCAAAGAAGTTGGACCCAAGGAAGCACACACCAAGGCACATCATAATTACATTAGCCAAAATTAAACATAAGGACAGAATCTTAAAAGCAGTGAGAGAAAAGGAGAGAGTTACCTACAAAGGAATTCCCATTAGATTATCAGCTGATTTCTCAAAAGAAATGTTGCAGGCAAGAAGGAGCTAGAAAA